>JAVTVY010052348.1:0-26968 GCA_036873755.1 Hanleya hanleyi
ATTGTCAAGCGATACAGATTATATCCTTCACGTGAAATTATATAGTGAAATTATATTTTATATTGGATAATGTGCAAAGCATCAAGGGTAAATTCAAGATACGTAAGTATCATCTTTGTGCCCATGAATAACACGGTCATGCGTTGCCAGGCTCTTTGAGACCGTTAACTTTTTTATGTGTCTTCTGGCAAACGAAGGAAGATCGTTTTTCAAACTTCGTTTGTTTAATCAATAAGGATAATTCCTCTTTTTCCTTCGTTTTGTATGGAAGCGAATATTTTTCAGGGTAAAGGTATTATGATTAAGCATCACGTGAATTGGTATCCACGTGGTCGTGTTAACTAAAATAATATCACCACCACCACCATGGGTAATATGTATGTTTTCTAGATGACGTGTCCCATAGTGTCAATTTGCCTCGTTCTAATTTGTGAATGGTATTGGTTAATACTGTGTGTGGGTGTATATAAGAGCATTGAGACTGATCACATTTCAAATTTTGCTGACGTGTTCCCTCACTATGGACCCCATAAAAGATAGTGATACAAATAGATCATACAGACTTGACATATCAATCCTATTATTGATAAAAAGCTCGCCTAACACACTCATATGAGTGATATTACATAATTAAAACCGATATGGTATAAAGCGACATTGTCATAGTCTAGGGCGCATGATCAACCATGGAAACAGTCACAATCGAGCTTGACTGAAATACACTGTACTCAAGAAAACACTTGGAGACGATTTGGATCAATAAGATTTGTCAGCGATACGGATTTTCCGCCATCATTGGAAACTACAACGTCCAAACATGGTTATCTCCCCTTATGCCATGTCGATCGACCCTGCCTTCATTCACTTACCGAGGGCGAAAAAACGCCATGGCATTCTCCGCACAGTGGGTTTTCACCAAGCCATGTAGCCTTTGAGGGAGATTAAAAGTGCGAGATTATCCTGAATTCTCTGTATCGCAGCAACTTTAATTAAGCAGAATTAATCAACTGCAGAGTATCTGGGGGATTCGGCAGATAAAAGAAAACAAACAATTGAAGAATAATTAAATTAGAGCGATATGCAAGAGATGGGGAAAATTGACGTCTGGCGACAAAAATAAACTATATGACTCTAAAGGACAGCATCCATCGGCACCTAACATTCAGAGACGATGGATTCTCGGACGTAGCCTAAGTATCTCAGCCGCGCTTTTATTGCAGCTGTTCATGTGGAGACTATGAAATATACACACGGGCCCTATCACCGGATTAAGCGGAATTAGATACGCTAGATCGGGAGCTGTGATGACAGATCAGCTCAAATAACTGTTCACCTCTTTACAACAACAGAAACAACAACAAATCTAACAGACGTTTGTTTGAAAAAAGCAGCAATGTTTGTTTTACAGAATCAAATGCTCACGCACATTCACATCTGAAAAAATAAATATTTAGTATGTTTATAAGGATGAATTTGTACAGGGCTATATGTAAAGGGGATGAAGGCAGGATCGATCGACATGGCATAAGGGTAGATAGCCCTCTTTGGAGGTTGTGAGAACTACTGACTGCTTCTCTATTATAAGGAACCAGCCTGTTTGTCGGATATCACGCTTGTTTATAGATTTTTCCCTCGTGTTCACTTGTCCCGAGGGTATGCTACTATTCACAGGTGCTGGTCAAGGAGCTGTACATCATAATTTAGGTGCACCATTTGCTTCTACATATTTACGATCTCTCGACAGTTTCATTTGACAAACACAGACAGAAGGTTTCGGAAGGTGATATGCATTTCGTTTCCAACCGCTCTTATCGATATACCAAAAGTGCACAGGACACGTTAAAATGCATAACAAAAATTACTAAAGCTTTTGTTTATAGTTGACTCAAAATGTTGTACTATGAAACTTCTGTCCACCAAGCTGACATGATCTCTACATGAAGATAAATTGGCTCGAGGCAAATTATTTGCTCAAAAGATTGCCGAATGTATGTGGGTAGACGTAATCAACCTCAAAATGGATGGATTTTGTAAACTCTCCCCTATGCGTTTTTTAAGCAGGGAAGATTACCAAAGCATCATATGTATTATATTGATGATAGTGGGATCGCCACACACAACGAATGCAAGAATATCTTGTCAGAGAAATTTGAAACTCTGCCCGCTTCGACGGGTTTTCTGTTTCGTCGTTGAGTGTGTGTTGTACACGGAGAGGAAAATGATGTCACGGCTCGGATAACGTCATGGCTCGTGCCTAAGGTTCGGTAATGTCGCATAGCATACGTTGGTAGAATGCACCACACGAGTATACGCTTGTTGACACGGCCGTGGAAAAATACACGGCATGCCATGCTGTTTATTTTTAAAGATAAATTCCTTCTATATTCTCGTGAATGGTAGAAACATGTTTAGTTTATTGTGATCAAATGTGTGTCATTTTGCACCTGTTGTAACATATGTCACTTCCGTTGAGTTTGCGAGACATCGATTTCAGCCCAGATTTGAGGCTGATTACATCTTTAACAAGTAAGTGGGTCTTATGTAAGAATGTGAAGGTACAGGGCATGTACCGCATAGATACGTATATGAATACACCCGTTAATTCACTTTTCCCTCTGTACGAATATTCCTCATCAATACCTTAGTTCATTAAAGTGTTAAGCCACAAGCGATATTCTGATCGATTTTGGTCTTTCTGTAGTTTTACACGTGAATGATATCATTCATGAGATATTTCTCCATAGAATTTTCCATAATAATATCAATGTGAATTTCATTTAAAACATACATTAACATGAACATATGTATCCCAATAGGTACCAAATTGTGCTCCTCTCTTCGCAGATATTTGTCTGGCCTCTTATGAATATGGCTATATTCAAAACTTATTAAAGTAGCAAATTAAGGCCTCAAATGGTCATTAGAGCCTATAGGCTTTTTTATATATCGATGTCTGGGAATCATAGAAAGGATTGGTATTTGTCATGCATATGATCAGCATACATCTGAACTTCACCACATTTTTTGGGTAAAACCTAAACAGTCAAGTATTGTCTTCTTATCAAAATAATACCAGAAGCAAATAAACTAGAATTCTGCACCTTACATTAGACTCGCTGCAATGCATTGGTTACCCAGCCTCTCTTCTTATAACATTATACAGATATTGCATGATGAGAGGTGTGATATCACGATTTGTCAGCTCGAGAAGGTGATGTTCAACGAGTGCGGAGCACGAGTTGAACATCACCTTCGAGAGCTGAAAAATCGTGATATCACACCTCACAGCACGCGATATCTGTTTTATTATACAGACAAAAACATAAACGATACAAATAGACGTACATATATATGTAGGCATATATCTTCATCAGTTGGTAACGTAAAACGCTTTCCGTCTGTACATGCCATCGTGATTACAGCGGAATGACAGCGCAACAGATGACAATGCTACGAAAGAGTCTGTTCACGGGCGATAACTGCGCGAGACCGTGTGACATTGCCTCTGCCGTGTGACGTCAGCGCGTGATCGTGTGATATCGGCGCGAGATCGTGGGACATCACATTGACGAGCTGTTTTTTATACGATATCGAGAATTGCGGAATATCACGTGATGGTGTCTCAACCAATTAAAATAAAGGAATTACAACACATATAAGGGAAGTGGGAAGAGGTGCCGACATACTGACTGCGTCACATGACTTCACAGAATAGTCTTCTGGTTAACCTATTCTAAAGCACATACGAAGAATCTAACGATTCGTGATATGTGTTGTATCTCAGGCACGCTTTTATTGTACCTGTTCATGTGGCAACTTGGATGATATGACCACACGGCCCTAGCACCGGCATAAGCGGTATTAGATACAAATCTAGAGAGCTATAATGGAAATGCTCTGACAACTCGTATACTGGTAATTGGTGAGCTGTTTCGCTGTGACAACTCGTACATTGGAGATTGGTGAGCTGTATCGTCGTCAGATGTAAATGACGGCATTTAACACAAAAGACTAGTCTGTAATGCCCGATGTCGCCCAGCATCAACTTCCCACAAGTGCCAACATATATCAAAGACCAAAAGGTCTGTACAGGAGGCGGGCCTCGGGGACGAAACGTCCACCAGCAGAATCTCGCCATATACAGGAAAAAATTACAACACATATAAGGGAAGTGGGAAGAGGTGCCGACATACTGATACACAGTGAGGTATAATAATTGACGTTGTTGCACAAAACGATTGTTAAGTTTCATGTTTGCACGATTTAAAACAAAAATCGAGCGATGCATCATTGGAGATGAGCTGATGCTGAAATTTGAATACCAATCCTGATGCTCCATTCAGGTCTGTGTACTCTGTACTGGTAACAGTCCTGCACACACGTGTGTACATAACAGCTATTACTCAAACGGTCCGTTGAAAATAACAGCAAAGGACGGACGCATGCTTCGCCTTGTTCATAGACAAGTCAAGCTTAAAGGGAGGTATGCTGTAGAATGATCTCTTGGTTGTCCTCGGGGGAATGAAACGTGGGCGTCTCTTCTCTCCAGTTTTACTTACATCTGAGTTCAAAGGGGATGAAATATATGACTGCTGACCTGGCTTTTATTTTGCTCAATTCTGAGAAAACATGAGGTCATGAATGTGACTCGCCACTCCTAAAAATTCTGACCGATCTTATATCTATGCCAAACCCATATTCTGCCAAGGGAAGGCCAGAGATGAGGACTATCCTATGAAACGTACATTTCAAGTGCGTTGTGTCCTTGCATTTCATCTATGATATTACATGTGCAAGGATGTGGAAGAATCTAGAGTCTAGTCGTGTAGGCTGTTTGATGAGTGTCAGTGCTGTCTAGCTAGTCTTATCTAATGATACACACTTCCAGTTAACTTGCTTCTAATATTACATACTGATGCATAAGAGTCCTAAATCACTTAAGTGTGAATTGCCATTATGACTTTTTTAATTACCTTACCTTCTTTTCTCAGCAAACAAGTAACAAACAACATAACATCATTGAAGGGAGCATATTCAAAATAGATAAATTTGTGAGAGATTATGCAAGTTATTCCTCATAGAAGTCCTCATAGACCTGGGTTACCAGGGCTTTAGATTAGGCCAAAATTAATCAAAAAGGGGCTTCAATATGTGCCTGTATATCTGGAATTACAATGGTTCAAATTTCAAGGTTGTTTAATGGCCTTGGTCCCAATTGGTAGCTAGCACTCCAGAGAAAGGTCTAATATTTCGTGCTTACAAGAATATAACATTTATGACATCTTATATTCAATGATAAACTAAAAGGACTTAACTCTTGGTAACTAGGTGACCTTGAAACAAGAGACAAGAGCTCACACGTCTACACTGAATTCGACGAATGTCAAATACAAGAAAATATTAATTTTCCTTCAAATAGATTCCTTTCAGGTGGGAATATTTTTCACGAATGAAGAAAAATGTGAAGAAAATGATGAAGTAAACCTTTGTTCTCGAGTTAATAAACAGATACAAAATTCATAAATGACCCCTTTCCCAGTTAAATTAGTAAATGCATGCTTTTTATTTCACAACCGTTTAACTGAATGGAGCTGTTTAATACATGTATCAAACAGGGGAGACAACTCCATGGGATAAATGTCATATGCATGTAGGGGAGACAACTTTGAATAGTTCCATTTCATAGTATAGTCAGAACTGGATTCAGTTTGGAAGACAGTGACCTTGACCTCAAAATGAATAGGGTTCCTCTTTGCCTTGCGGCTAATGTATATCCAAAGTTTGGTACCAATCCGTACCTTGGAGCTGGAGATATCGCACGGACAACAAATGTTAACGAATGGATTGACGGATAGTTGGACAGAACTCATCATCGCATATATGGCCTTGTCTTCGATGAGCATATAAAAATATGACTTAATGATTTCCTGATTTTGGGGACAGTGACATCTATAGGCAAACCGTTTACACGCATATGCACGATTCTCGTGTTTTTGAACATTTCGGAAATCCTTTAAAAAAAGAAATAAAATAAAACGTTTCGGGTCGCTACAATTTTTGTTCGGTCAGGTTGCCGCAAACAAAGTATATTTTAATTTTGGCCTTACCCTAATTTGGGCACAACCTCTATTCGGTTCGGCGAAATTTTTTGAGCAGGGAAACGCACCCAAATTAGTGAAAATACGAATTCTGGCAAAGTAGGTAGGTTTTTACTCAAATATGACGCTTAATTGACATAACTGAACTTTGATCATCAATGCAATAAAAAATATATATATATATAAATTTATATGTTTTTTTTTGTTTTCTAGTCCTACACATAGACAACATGATAAATTTTTCATTTCTGAATTTTCTAACAGGGACTTCAAATGAAGTATTTGATACCTACAGTGTAGAGAGTTAATATGGCTTGTGAATGAAGATCCCTGGCTACAGCCTTGGTACATGATTGAGAATGTTTACAAATATATTCCTTGCTGTCATGTTACATGAGACAACTTTAGTTTGTCATCATGATTCACATTCAAAATTCTTTACAGCAGAGGGCTGGTTACAGGATTCGGTTATGACACTTGATCAAGCTGTTGGTAATTAACTCTTTGCCATATTGTGAATTAATAACAACGGAATTTACGGCCAATATTATTCTGAGTATTTTGAAGTTGATTTCATCATTCAAGGTATTTTCTGTTAAAACCTGTACAGCTCAGCTCATTCTCATGATGAAAGCCTACTTGTACATGTATATTAGGTTGCTTGAAGTCCATTCAGGTCTGGGTGACCATCATTGAAGCATTTAAATCTGGGTCAGCAAAACAAGTGGCCTAGATAGCTTCACACACTTTGCTGTATGCAGGAAACCACTGTCTTAGCTGTACATGTGTTGCATTGCTGAAGAGGGTCTCAAGGAGGGGAACACTCAAATTCATTTGCCAAAATTCCCTTTTAAACATAGTGAAAACAAAGAAGAGGAAAGCGAGGAGGTAGTTGGAAATGCAGTATACAACAGATATACATTAATATTGACCAAACAAGCCATTTCATGCCAAACAAATTGTGACATACACTGACAAAAAATCAACCAGCATTAGCCTCTTATAGTCTTTGGTTTACCAGACGACAGTCTCTGGTCTAGCAAACGACATACTTTGAACTAGAAACTAGCAAACCCTCAAAAACAACAACTAAGCACTTAAAAAACATCAAGACACATCTACTATATTCAGCTTACATAAAAGAACAACAAAAATTATTTAAAAGACAAAAAACAAGGTTATCAAGAAGAAAAAGCTTCAGAACTATTTCTTTTAGCGTAAGAACTTTGTTTTGTGCAAGAGTGAACAAGGCGCATCATGTTCCAACGGTTAATACAGCCCTCCAAAACATATCTTGCTGCTAACGGGTCAACATCGATAGATAAAAAGATGGTCTTGTTGCATCGGATGTTCCCTGTATAGGCGACGCGATGAAGGATATATTACCGCAACAACAAAGACGATCACCGTTTTGACATTGTTATCTATTCTTTTTGATAGTGATATTCCAGTAGAACCTGCATATGGCATACATATGGTAGAATTTGTTAGATGCTCTGGAAGTTGTAACGATTTCAAATTCCTTCACACAATGTTATCTAGAAAATGGTTCGCAAAGTCTACTATGCCAAGCGTTTTCACTCAAACGTTTCTCAGTTAAGGCGATACATATCGTACACCGATGGCAATGGACGATCGCACCACGCAAGGTGTTTGGTACTAAGCTTTGTATATTGCGTCTGAGTTTGCTTCACACGCGGCAAGGGACTTTTGAATTTCGACCGATGATGTTAGAAATAGGGAAGAGAGAATTCCTTCAATTTATATAGCGTAATGGATATATATGATTTCTTTTTTAAAACAAGTGGAGAATGAGATATTTACATGTGCGTTATATATGATCTACAGATAGCCTGGTTATGTATCAAAACAATAGAATTATGTCATTGTGAGAAGATATAGAATATTCGATTGACCAATATCACAAATGATAAATTGGTGACAATTTGGCATGTAGGCTGATAGGCAGACCTCGATTCATCCGTGGGATTGTCCATGTGAGTATCAGTTTCAAACAAACGGGGTCAACGTCAGATTAGTTTATTGGCAGAATAGTTCAATCTGTATTGCATTTATTAACATCGTCATTTGATCAGGTCGTCTATTTCACCTGAGCGAAATATTACCTATATGTCCATATCAGATTTATTCAAAGGCATCACATGACCTAAGACCTTTGGACGAAAATCAGAATATTTGAGAGCATAAATCATATTCAAATGAACCAAAATAATCTTCTAATGATCGTGAATGCACAATGTTGACGTGGATGCCATGTTGCCACATGTGAACGAATATTATCATTAACCAATTTCAGGCTCCTGGCCAGAAAAGCGAATTTATCCTATACGCAACAACGCATGAGAAAACTAAACAAGGATATGTAGGCAACATCGCAAGACACACCAATCCAGGCATATCCACTGCGGCACACAGTCTGTGCCAGAGTGTCTTGAAGATTGTCATACCATAGTTAACATGTTGTCACCTCTCGGGGCTAATTATTACTAATATTGCAAAATATATTTCGTGTGTAAAGGGCTCATATATCACAGCAGTTCTGTTCAATTCAAATTGATCGATGAAGAGATAGACTACTGACTGTCGTAGCCTAATACAGGGTGCGGAATGACATACTCCTCAAATAAATTGCAGCTGCACGCGATTTATCTCGTTAAATATTAAAAGTCCGAAATCAACGTCACTTTGCACTAGCTGAATCTTTCTCAAAAGAGAGATAAATATACCTTATGCAATTTCTGCGACAGCAAAGCGCTTAAAACTTCATATAACTTTAGATTACAGTACTCCTTTCATCTCAACTAGCAAATCGAAAAATAGTGTCTTTTCTTCATTTAAGATCATTTGTAACACATTTGATAGCGGGAATGTTGAGAGTGTATATACAACACATGGAGATGTTCCGTCTCATAATTGCTTTGTATGAATGAACAACTGCATGTGTCGTCACCAATTTTTCGTCTTCTCTATTTTACCGAAACGATTCTGTTTTGTAGTGAACACTGGCCTTATTAAGATGCATTGTCGATAACATTACTTGGTACATTGTACTTCCGGCACGCAAGTTGTCATGTATTCAACATACGATAACATATAATTTAACATCATGTTTTGTTTACTAAGGCACTATAGAGCCTTTGCAACACAGCACAACTCATGCTAGTGTCAAAACCGCGACAGCATTATTCTTTGTGTATATCAGTTGGTCACAATTGGCTACAGTATCGTGATCATTCCATTACCAACAATGATAAATCATCTACAAGACAATGCAAGATTTTGATTTCGTTTCCTCACGAGGAGTATACAGCTGTGGGATAGATTCAGCAGTGGACGGTTTTTTCACTGTGGGTTCGGGAATCGTGTGCTCTGTGGTTTTGTCGGCAATTGGTGGGAGTTCGATGATTGTTCCCTGTTCAGACTTCCTTGCCTTGTTCTCAGCTTGTGGCGACTCTGTACGTTTAGATTTGTCGTTTGGTGTTTCGTTATTGTTTGGCGCCTGTTTTCGAGACTCCGGTGCCTTTGGTTCAGCTTTTAATGATTCTGTACGTTTAGATTTGTCCATTGGCGGTTGGTTATTGTTTGGACCATGTTTTCCAGAAGGGTTTGCCTTGGGCTCAGCTTTTGTTGAATCTAAACGTTGATGATTTACGGGATTGCTGCCATTTGCACAAGATGTGCCATTGGATGAACTGTGTTGTTCTCTGGTTTTAAGATCGATTGCCTTGGACACAGTTTTTTCCGAATCTACACTTGGCGACACTGTACGTTTGAATTTGTGGTTTGGTGTTTCGTTATTATTCGGCCCCTGTTTTCGAGACTCAGGTGCCTTTGTTTCAGCTTTTAATAATTCTGTACGTTTGGATTTGTCTATTGGCGGTTTGTTATTGTTTGGACCATGTTTTCCAGAAGGGTTTGCCTTGGGCTCAGCTGTTGTTGAATCTAAACGTTGAAGATTTACGAGATTGCTGTCATTTGCACAAGATGTGCCATTGGATGAACTGTGTTGTTCTCTGGTTTTAAGATCGATTGCCTTGGACACAGTTTTTCCCGAATCTACACTTTTATGGTTAACGGTATTTATATCATTTGTACGAGATGCTCCCTTCGATGAATTCTGTTGTTCTGTGGCCTTGCACTCCTTCGTTTCCTTTGACGATTGACTCACTGTTTTGTAATATTGATTTCCATCCATAAGCTTTGGTTGTACTGGAAGGTATGACTGCAGTTTCATCAGCAATTTGTCGAAGCTGGCACCTGTCCAGTTGTGTTGCATTTTGGGATCTGTGAATTTGATATATAGCAGCTGTGTGAAAACCATGCTCATTGGTCCACTAGGCGGCCATGTTGTTTCTTGTAGCAACAGGGGTATGATAGGCTTCTTGATAGCATCCGCTAAACTAACCTCACGTCGACAATTCGCTGACTTTGAATATTTATCCGTGACACAGGATAAAACCACTTTACAACCTCGTAATCCTCTGTCTATTTTATCGTAGAGAGAATCGCCACCACCCATCTGATAAATGTCCATCCAGCAACGGTAACCCAATCCTGACATTTTCTTGTATAAGGTCTTAACCTGGGGTTGTTTATCCCACTGGTAGGAAAGAAAAACGTCGGGCTGGGGTAGGTCGACCTGCCATAGAAAGATAATTGGCAATAATTTTCCTTGGTTAAATAATAATAACTGAGCGGTTGTTGAAATAATAATTATTTTCCACAGTTAAATAATAATAGTTGAACGGATGGAGAAAATGTCAGTAAAGGTTAGCACATTTTGAGACTAACTATAGGTTACTTCAGCATGAGCTTCCCTAGATATAGAATCTACTGATAGTGTTGTTTTCAACGTGTACCATACTACCATGTAAGAGAATGCAAAACATAATCTCACAGTAGTGGTTATTTTCTTGATAAACATTTCTAGAAATTATACTGGAACTAGAGATTATTGTAAAGGGTGATGGGAATGCACCTCTTGCGATCCATTAGCGGATGCCGGCTTTTCGCCTTTTTTCTCCTGACGCTTGGGAACAACGATTTGCTCTTCAGCAGGAAGCCACCAGTTCTTGTACTCTGTAGGAGCCAAAAAAAAGCAATTTGTGATCTCTTAAATATTGATTAAATTATATTCGAACATACCTTCAGTCGGTCTCAATGTTATAGCATTGTACCGAAACTGGTGTTGAATTCCCGATGAACACCAGCGAATACCTGCAGTGCTGTGACGTTGTTGGCTGGCGGGGATAACTATAGTGAGCGCGCGCGTAATGTATACTTTCCCGCAGTTTGCAACAATGTTCGCATTGACCAGCTGGGATGTGACGCCTCATTCAAAAATTATTCTGATCAATGTGGAAGGCTTACACTAACATATTTTAGCTAATTTAATTGAATATCGTAATAAATATTCCACTTTGCATGTCTGAACCGAAATAAAGACCCCGGAAATCGGTCTTTATTTCTCAAATATTACTGATCCTGAATTATATTTCCGCTTGTTTGGTCACTCGAAACACATGATCAATTGTGCAAGACAGACAATACAATGGTTCAGTCGTGCGCAATATATATATTAAACATAACAATTTCGTTAACAACGACATTTATTAAATTATCTTTGTCACCAAATATCATGCTCATTATTCACATACCTTTAGCAATCTTGGACTCATCCGGTATTATCTGCATGTAACTCAGCTGCATCAATAATTCCTGGAACTTAGCAGGAGGCCAGACACGCTCGTCTGTGGATTTCTTGGAAGAGTCTCGCCGGAAGAACTGGATATACAGGTATTCTCCAAATATCGGACCCATGGCCCCGGGAGGTGGCCAGGATACCTGCTCAAGTAGCAGGGGTATCAGAGGTTTGCCCAGATTCACAGCGAGGTTCACCTGGAATGAACAAAAACGATCGTTTTCAGACACAACAAAGAACAGCGCTAATAACGAAGAGTATATGTATTTAGCAAACCAGGAAGTACAGCTGATGTAATCAGCAAACTTAGTATGTATTTTGTAACAGCCATAATCTGATAGTACCAGCGCTACATTAAGTCATTTGGTAGGCAACCGAGGCCCTTAAAATTTGTATACAGTGTCTTGAGAAAGGGAAAATGTCAACAGCTTTCAAGCTGGCTTGCTAGCAAGGCCACATAATATTACAGTTGTTTCGTTGTGTTGGCATATCAGTAGCCCCACTTAAAGGGTGGATGGAGGGTGTCTGGTTCCATGCTGCTTCAACGATTTCTTCTTTGAAGTAACAGGAACACAACTGGGTTGGGTGCTACTTAGTTGGTTCGTCGTGATATAGCTGAAATATTGTTGAAAGCGACGTTAAATTTTATTCACTCACTCACTCACTCACTTGAACAACATGGATACTTAACGCACAGTTATGAACGACCCCTGAATCCAACTTTACTCAAAGGAATGCCAGAGAATCTGCACATAACCATCGTACTCTTTGGCATGAATATGTGATATTCTCCACTTATTTTTATATGGCACAGCCTTGGCCAATCAGTATGTGGTAAAAGTGACATCGGAATAATTACCTCTCTGTTGCAGTTTGGCGATTTGCCATACTTCTCTGTCACACAACAGATCACAGCCTTCGCAGCTCGGATGCCTTCATCTATCTTCTCGTAAAGTTTATCACCGCCTCCCATCTGACCTATGTCCATCCAGCTTTCGAATCCTGCCTTCTCCAGATGTTTACGGAGTAGCCGGACCTCTGGCTGATGACCCCACTGATAACTAATAAAGATTGGAGGAGGACTCTCGTACTCCGGTGGTTCGTCCTGCACGACGTTCTCTGTTCATATAAAGTCAAACTGATCAAACGGGGAATACCAATATTATATCTTGACTGCTTGATAATGTCTACCTTTGAAATAGATTTTTTTCTGTGTTAAGGAATAATATGCACAGTATATCTCAGAGAATTCCCGTAGCTATTCATAAAAAAAAACATTTAAAATGGTTCTTGATTTTATGTGTCCGTGTATGTCCGTGGATGTTTGTTCAAATACTTCGCAAACGATAACTTCCAAATGCTTTATCGGATTCCTCTGAAATTTGGCATCTGCATTCTTTGCGACAAGACGTCGTTGGGTATTGCGTTTCAGCAAGATCCGGCCGAAGGTGGCGCCACTGCCTCTTGCTCCAATTTTCTGTACTTGTCCGTGGATGTATGTTCAAAAATACTTCGCAAGTGATAACTCCTAAATGCTTTGTCAGATTTCTCCGAAATTTAGCATCAGCATTCTTTGCTACAAGACGTTGGTTGGTATTGCGTTTTAGCAAGATACGCCTGTAGGTGGCGACACTGGGTCTTGTTTTAATCTTCAGCGCATGTCCGTCAAATCGATAACTTTCGAAACGATTTGTCAGATTCCTCCGAAATTTGGCAAATGCATTCCTTGCGACAAAACGTCTGTTGGTGTTGCGTTTCAGCAAAATCCGCCCGGAGGTGGCCCGGAGTTCATTCCATTATTCTGTGCTACAAGTGATAGGAGCCCATGTACTTCAAGATCCTCATGGTACTCATATGAACAGTCACAATCAAAGCGTGACTGAGGTACATCATTTTTAGATGACGACTCTATAACGAATATTATGGATTAAGAATACTGATCAGCGATACGGATTTGATATTTTGGAACATCATGATGTCTTGCCGGCATCATTGAAAACTGTTGACCGCTTCTCTCTTGCAGGAAACAAGCCTATGTTTATGTATACTTTGTCTTTTTGAATTTGGTGCTAATACTGTTATATGGAAATGGAATAGGTCTTTGGATTATGGACGCGGATATTCTCTAATGGACGACGGCTGGATTATGAATGACGGACTAGACGCTTGTAATTAGAAACACTTGGTCAATTTTTTTTTAAAATACCCTACTTTTCTGGGTTATAACATGAGAAACGCTCATCGAATTCTTCTCAAATTTGGCATGCATGTACCATGCCAGGAGATGTTGCTTGGGATTGCCTTTCGCTCACCTGCACTCACAGGTGGCGCCACCTGGTGGCAAAATCACAAATTTGTTTCCGGGTAATAACTTGAGAACCGCCCATCGGATTCTTCTTAAATTTAGTATGAATGTACCTTGACATGAGATGTCGCTTGAGAATGCATTTCACCGACTTACGCCTAGAGGTGGCGCCACCTGGTGTCAAAAACTGAATTTGGTTTCCGGGCAATAACTTGAGGACCCTCGTCGGATTCTTCTAAAATTTGGTATGCAGATAGCATGACACCACGATACCATGTCCCTGGGATTGTATTTTGCCCGCTTCTGCCTACAGGTGGCGCCTCGCGAGCGATAACTTTCGAAACGATTTGTTGAATTCCTTCGAAATTTGGCAAATGCATTCCTTGCGACAAAACGTCAGTTGGTGTTGCGTTTCAGCAAAATCCGCCCGGAGGTTGCGCCACTAGAGTTCATTCCATTATGCCGTGCTGCAAGTGATATGACTTAGCAACACTTGGTCAAATTTTTTGGAAATACCCTACCTTTTTTGGGTTATAACATAAGAAACGCTAATCGGATTCTTCTCAAATTCGGCATGCATGTACCATGCCAGGAGATGTTGCTTGGGATTGCCTTTCGCTCACTAGTACTCAGAGATGGCGCCACCTGGTGGCAAAATCACAAATTTGCTTCCGAGTAATACTTGAGAACCACCCATTGGATTCTTCTTAAATTTGGTATGAATGTAATTGACATGAGATGTCGCTTGAGAATGCATTTCACCGACTTGCGCCTAGAGGTGGCGCCGCCTGGTGTCAAAATCTAAATTTGGTTTCCGGGCAATAACTTGAGGACCCTCGTCGGATTCTTCTCAAATTTGGTATGCAGATAACATGACACCACGATACCATGTCCCTTGGGATTGTATTTTGCCCGCTTCTGCCTACAGGTGGCGCCTCCTGGTGGAAAAATTTGTTTCTGGGCAATAATTTGGCAACTGCTCATCAGATTCTTCTCAAATTTGGTATTCATATGTGAGTCCCACCCCAAATAACACAAACACTGGTGGGCATCCAGTGCCGGCAATAACTTGAGGACCCCTCTTCAGATCTTTCTCAAAGTTCATATGCCGATACCATGCCATGAGATGTCGTTTGGGATTGCGTTTTGCCTGCTTGCACCTACAGGTGGTGACACATGGTGGCAAAGTCTAAATTTGGTTTCCGGGCAATATAAGGTTGAGGATGCCTTCAGATTCTGATAAAATATAGTTTGCAGATAATATGCCATGAGATGTCGCTTGGGGTTGCATTTCGGTTACATAATTTTCGTGCTACACCGTGAGGAAAATACATGTTTATTACAGCAGCAATCAACATTCAGTCTGTCATTCTAAGTTGATCTCAAAACCTGGGGAGGCGGAAAGACCCTTCTGATTCTTACGCCTGTGAAGTAGCTGTTGCCACCCTCATGTATATCCCCTGAGTCCAAGAACGCTTACAAATATTGCTGCCAATGGCGGGGGACCTAGCATCCTCTGGCTGCTTGTTTCATTTGGTAGAGCACGTACCGGATAAGCAAGTAAGATGTGGAGCGTTCGGCCGCCCTGTGTAACACCAATAATGGACGTTGACACTTACCTACAGCTTGCATGGCCCGTCCCACGATTTCAGAAGCGTCAATTCGATCCATCTCTTCCAGCGTTTTCAGCACAGCTCTAGTGGCTTCGCTTGTCTTGTGAGTGGCGTACCATTCACTGAGTAGGGACATACAGGGGTCATGTTGCGTGGCCCATCCTCGGATGTCATTGGGAGTGTAGCCCAAACGTTGGGCCAATAGACGCCAGTCGTGTTCTGCCACGGGATTCAGGAGTTTGGAGACGTCTCTGGACCAAACTGGGGCATTGTTCAATGTCTGTTAACAATAGAATAAGAGTCTAATTGGCAGTATGGACTACATCGATAAACAAAATCTACGAGTCTTTAAGGTTACAATGAATGTTCCGTGACCTTGACCCTGGACCTTTTGTACACAGTCTTGGTATACGCTACACATCGCTTCTCATTAATGCATCCGCATCGAATCCACATATTTGGACAGCAGTAATAGCATAGATAATGTCTTAACCATTTCCTTGCGGTTTTGGGGGAAAGGAGAGGCAATGGAACGTTGACCTATGGTCTGTTTGACCTTTGACCTTTCAGTATCTTGGATATTGTCCCTGATATATGCAGTAAAGAATATAATTTAATATCGAAGATTTCGTGATCTTTGGGTCAATTTGTGATAATGATCTTTAACCTTCGACCTAAAATTTATTTTTGGGAATTTCGTCTTTCCTCATATGCCCACTCGCATAAAATTGCAATTTTCAATAAAATTTGATTTTTCGGAACCAGTGACATCGGCCATTGACCTTGTGACCTGAATAGTGATGCGCGAACAAACTAAGAAAAGTCGAGAGGAGAAAGAGAATATGTATTCCATATGACTTCGCCAGCCGTCGTAGTCCAAAAATAGCACAATGAATACATTACTCAGTACTACAGAACATGCTTCGGTTGTATATTGTTAATAGATTCACCATATACACTACGAACTTTGGCCATGTAATGGTTCTAAGATAATGTCAGATCAGTGGTCAATAAGAAACCACAGCCAATGACAACATGCGACAAATTTGGAAGTTTACGTAATAAATGCGTTCATCGTTAGAGTGATCACAGATTGTCACAGACAGTTACTAAATGATTGCTCAGACTGATTCTCTCCGACGATTAGCGCGGTTATAGTTTCACCAACATCGATGCTTTTCCAGCATCTTCCCTAACATGGGGAATTGCAGATCATGGGCTTGGGTTTGAAATTATGGATGGAAGTTAACCCTACCAGGCCTAGGGGGGAGAATGGCCCACCTACCAAACTTTCTGCGCTATCTTCGAAACGACAAAAATGGGGAGCTGAAACTCCGTGACTTTATAGTTTATCATATTGGGGTTATTTTGAGCTTATTTGCATAAACCTCCGAGCAGCGGATCATGGGTAAATTCAAGATGGCGGCCATGTGGGGTACCAGAAAAGTGATCTATTCGGCATCTTCTGCTTTTCCGCGATGAAAAGTGGACAAAAACTATTTTATTTCACATCACATTAATATTTAGTTATTTACCATGCAGTTTTTGCGGAGAAATTGCATAAATAAAAAATTCGGAAAATCTGACCGAAACATCGACCCAAAAATGCCGTTTTGGAAAATGACGTCACTGTGACGTCATCAAAGCGGCCATCTTGGATTTTTTAACATTTTCTGGTAGAGCTTGACCCAGGGGTATAGTGTGGTAAGTTTCAGCTCCCTAGCTCAAGGGGTAAGAAAAATAATTAAGGGGGGAGGGGCCCAGGCCTGGACAGGTCCAAAAAAGCTCAGGCCACATAGGGTTAAATGATGAGTTTCAAGGACCCCAACTAACTTTCCGTCCCACCTTATTATCAATTTCGTCCACTTTGACTACGGTGTCGTCAACAACGTCCTTCAGCTCGTCGAGCTTTTCTTCCTGCTTGTTCACATCCTTCCTGATCTTGCCAATCTTCTTGCCTTGTATGTTCACCTCTTGATTGATAACGACCACGTCATTTTCTGTGTTAGTCACTCGAGTATCAAGTTGTTCCAAGTCCTCTTGTTGCTGAACTATTATGTCTGTGATGTCGTCGACACTACAACGGTATTTTACCAGTGTGAATAAAGGACAACGTGCAAAGTAAATGAAAATGAACCTTGATGTTGATAACATTTGCTGGGGTCAACATAATCATCATTCATATCAACTCGAATAGAGTTTTTAGTATACCGTATCCCACCTAATATTGATTTATTATTACAGTATTGAATATAATATATATACCGTTTCATTACACGGTTATCATCGGCTGTCGATTTTTTCATACGGGAAAAAATCGTTGTACATCCATATGAAATGATTAGTGTTCGTGTTACGATAAATTATATTCGACATGAATAATACCATGTATTGCTGGCATAATTTCTTTTGTATGGAGCTGTTTAGTGTCTACATGATGGTCTATAGATTATTGACCCCGAATTTTTTATGTACGATGGCTGTTTAAGAAAAATCGGCTCTGGCAACTGTATTAAGGAGCACGGTTGAAGTATATTTTAAAACGTTACCTTTTCCCCTCAATAATATCCACAAGTAGTTTACAAAGGCCCTTCAGGTTAGCGTGTTTCCTTCCCAGTTCTTCGAACAACTTTTTCTCGTGTGACAACAACTCGCGATCATCAGCACACAGAACTCTGATTGAACACAGTGGCTGAACTATGGTGGCGTAATCCCCTTTACTGCACTTCAGATACTTGATTAGACGATCGAACACGGGTTTCTTGAACTTCTGTCAAATAAGAAATCAAAGATTGCTCTGATGAGACCCACACCACGTACTTCATCTCAATCAGTACAAGAAGAATGGTCGAGGAGAGATTTTCACTGGTTCAAATAATAATAAGACTCGCTAATCCTTTTCTGAATTTGCCGGTAAAAGCCAGCTCTACGTGTTCTCTATGAACTGGCATATTTAGAGGTATTGCGCAGAAAATTAAGGTATGTGGCTTTTGCATTACTTTTGGATTAAAGCACTTCCAATCTCTACATTGACTCTAATTTCATATCCAAAATATCAAATTCGAAACATTATCTTCGCTGGGTTTATCCTTTGCTCTTTGACATTCCACAAGAATTTCTTTTTCGAATTTAGTTTGTTCTGATGGTCTCATCCAGTTCCCAAGTCTGTGATTTGCCGTTAATCTTGGTTCTATTCTCAACTTAACAAGCACATGCTAAATTCTGAATGGGGTTATCAACGTTCAGTTATTGCGATAATAATTTAATTGAATACCGGTACTATGCGACCGTTTGGACTTCATATGTTTTACATCTTCATGGTTTTTAAATAAATAGTCACAATCAAGCATCGTGACAGGTAAACATTATACTAAAAATAGCGACATGGAAATTCGTCTGGTTGAACAATACTGATCAGGGATATTTTTATGTAAAGAACATCACGATGGTTTTCTCTCATCATTGAAAATTGCTGACTGCTTCTCTTTCACAGGAAACACATCTTGTGTGTTGGTTGTCTTTCATTTTATACGTGAAATTGCTGTCAGCTGTTGGACGAGAAGGATATTTTGATTATTGACGCGGAAAACCCTTTTTTGATGTCGGATGAATACAGAATACTTTATACCTTAGCAATTTGCTTTGCTCAATCATCTGTTTCTTATATTTAGGTTCTCATTGTTTGCACGATAGCTAAATAAACTGATTTCAGGTGAATTTAGTTTGGGGATTGGTGCTATCTGTCATACGAAATAAATCTTTCGATTACTGAAGCGGAAATTCGTTTATGGATGACGGCTGAATATTGAATGTCGGATCTGACGCTTGCTATTATAAAGGGGAGTTCTATAGAAGAGTTACAGAAGTAAATGGTATTATGATGTATCGTACCGTTTTCACATAACTAAATATATCGCTGATCTTCATACTCCCATTTTATATTCAGTCCCACGCTCTGTATATCAGAATTATAATAATAATAGTTATTATTTATCTATATGCTTACTTTTCCTTTCTCTCACGTTCGCTGTCTAGTAAATATTGCGATCATTTTAAGGCTTCAGTATCCCAGACAGGCTTAAAACCGAAAATTTTCCCCTCCAATCTCCTCGTCGG
Source organism: Hanleya hanleyi (assembly GCA_036873755.1). Taxonomy (NCBI): domain Eukaryota; kingdom Metazoa; phylum Mollusca; class Polyplacophora; order Lepidopleurida; family Hanleyidae; genus Hanleya; species Hanleya hanleyi. Next base: position 19,855 of record JAVTVY010052348.1, read on the forward strand.
TCTTCTCCAATCCTCGTTAAGTTATTTACTCACCTTGTTGTTGCCAGCTATGTTGACCACGATCATGGGGACCATAGAGGCGATGTGCCAATGTGATCGAATAATTCATCAATATGACTCTCCAGTTTTCCGGGGACTTTTTGTGAGAGTTTCTCCAGGATCTGTAAGACAGTCGCTTCCGTTTGCTGGTTAGATATGTACTCTCCAAACAAGTGGTCAATGTTGTCATTTGTAAACAGCTGTAATTGAATTAAGAGCATGTCATTATATTGTTTCCATTTGGAATTTTTGCTGATTCAACTATAAGTTTGGCATATTGTAAAAGTGAAGTTTTTCCTAATAAACGGAGTGAATCTATGCTGAATCTAACAATATGTCGACAAATATCGAGACTGTCACCTTACGTTTAGCGTTCTAATCATCAAGTTGGATAAAAATTCTATAAAACAAGAGTGTTAAGAATAGGTTGTTAAAAACATACCACAGGAAACACTAATAGTTTCCTCTGTATTTGACCTCAGCATGAATGAGGAGAGATATACGGTGATAATTGGGGCTCGGATCGAATAGGCCGTATTATTTCGTTAACGAACTGACAATATGGACATATATCATGTCCATGTTTTCTATGTTGTACAGTGCTCACAAGTAGCTGCTGGAATGATTATTACTGAGCAAATATAGGAACAATTTTACAGATTTTTTTTAGGCACATCACAGCATACTATTAATGGGTATTACTTGTGTTGTATGTAGATACAATGCTATCAGAAACACCATCAACCACATCAAATAATCCCAGCTCATTTGTGTATGACCAGATATAGACGCGAACGTGACAGACAAAAGATATACGATGAAACTATATAAAAGTTGATACCGTTGCCTGGTGATCAACCCTACATTTTCTAACGTGGGTAACTGGGATCTGTTGAGTAGTTAAATGTAAGAAAAATAATAGTTTTGATCTATATTCATATATACATACCCCCGAATATCTCCATGTCAGCCGGTTTTTGCTAAAATCATGAAAGATCTATTTTCTGGACACAGCCTACTTCTACATGTCCACAGGTGCTATTTGTTTGTATAGAGATAGAACCTTTATTAGATATTAGAAACACCAGAAAGTTGAATAGAAATGCATAATTGTCAGGAGTTTTACATTCTATCGAACTGTATGACGTCAGAAATTGCATTTCCAGACAACACAATTATTTCCAGAATCACAAATCACTGTTTCCCTACCATGCGATATTTCTATTTATCGAATGGAAAGTGGCGGTCTTCGATTTATATTTTTCTATCAAGTGAGTGTCCCTATCCCAGAGAACCGCATGGCGGTGGCCTAATAGTTAGAGCGTCGGCCGCGTAAGCGGTAGGTACTGGGTTGGATCCGAGACCGGGTCATACCAAAGACTTGAAAAATGGAACTTGTTGCTTTCACACTTACGCTTAACATTAAGAGAATAAAACAAGGACTGGTGCGCTCGGTGTCAGTATAATGTGAATGAGTGGGGTATCATGTCTGCCTACGGCATGCTATTTCAGTGGAACACCACTATAAAATAGCAGCAATAGATCGGCTCTCTTACAAGCAGGTATTGAACAGGTATATATACCTGGTGAATCTTTGTACCTGTATGTCTTTCCTGATGATGGCATAACATGTTGCCCAAATGTAGAATTATATCATCATGATTCCAATATTCCGATTTTGATTCATTCTGATTTATGTTAAACTGAGCTGTGGATCTTTCGGATTTAGAGATTGGAGCGACATGCAGGAAATAGGAAAAATTGACGACGTCTGGCGACTAAAAACCAAACATATGACTCCACAGGATATCTTCCCTCGGCATCTCACATTCAGACCCGAGAATATGGTGGATTCTCGGACGTAGCCTTGGTATCTCAACCGTGTTTTTATTGCGTCTGTTCATGTGGAGACTATGACATATCCACACGGATCCTAGCACCGGCTTAAGCGGAATTAGATACGCTAGCTCGGGAGCTGTGAATAGAGATTAGCTGAAACAAATCATCTGATGTTAATGAATGAGCACTGAGGACGCCTGATGGAATAAATGCCTCAGCATGGAGTTAACCTGGTAAAGAAAGAATAGCCGGAAAACTAACCAGTAATGCCCGACGTCGTACGGCTTATATTTCTAACCAAAACAATAAAACTACATACATTTGTCCAATGACATTTACAGGGAGCGGGCGTCGGGGACTAACAGTCCACTAGCAGAATCCTGCCATATATAGGTAATAAATTGGAGCCATTGGACCGATTTAGAGAGAACTACCTTTCTAAAATGGAGGCAAATAGAACGATTTTGGCTAATAGAGCCAAGAATATATCGACCTGAGAGAGACAGCCATAGACGAGGATGGACATATATATCCACATCATATGGTATTGAAAACAAATAGTCGTCTATTTAATTTGCCTAATAACGAACGAAATGTTTTGTTTTCTATTAAAACTTAGACTATGCCCATTTTTGTTGCCAAAAACAAATGTTACGAGATATAACAATATACGAGCTAAGTCGCCCGAAGATTTTGGAGGATTGTGACGAATAAATCAAAAGTTATTAAGCAAACAAGACCTTTTCCACCTCCATTTTAGAGAGGTAGTTCTCCCTATAACCCGGTGAACCATTTATCACTTTACTGTAATGTTCAGTAACGTGAGTGTCGATGCCATTGAGAGAAAGCAGCTACGTTGTGTCGAATGAATGCTTCCCGATCTCCCTCCCAGAGAGCGTTAATATCTAGTTGGTCATTTCAACAGCTTTCTCTTGTATATTCGTGCAGAGGGAATCACATCATTGATAGAATTAGGGGTATCTGAAGCCTAGATAGCCCCGGTACACATGGGAATGAATCTTGTTCATGGAAAATGCAACTGTAAATTACAGCCAATCAGCAAGCCTACACCCTGTATATATTGACCAATTGAGCGACAAAACACGCGGTCTATACCTCGACGTTGTGAAGATGAGGATATAATAAGAATGATTATTTTACCTAATAAGGATTTGTCTTCTCTTTCAAAATAGGCATCCAGTATTTGTTGTAGATATGGAGCGAAGATGCTTGATTCCGACTCAGTGAGTATCATGAAAATCCTGCCGACGGCTTTTGCTATTTCGTCATCATCACATGTCAACATATCCACCATATCAGCCAGCAGGGGCTTCAGTGCGTCCAAGTTTCTACCATCCCTAAACTGATGGTTTCAAAATGCAGGTATTAACTGACTGATCATCCAAGACATCAGGTAAGAATAAAATGGAAAATGAAGTATCATCTTTAACGACATGGATACAGATTTATATAGCAAATTATTATTACCGAATAGATTCACACTATGTATTGAAGAATTTTAATATCGAATTATTTGAGTGTATCGATTTTTGGTTAAAACGTATAATCTTAATGCTCTGAATTTGTGGAAAGTCCACTAGCCTTGAAGTTGCCCGAAAGACACTAAATTGCCTGTATAACCGGCAGACGCTGTGCACTACTCGGTCTCCGGCGGCGCAGGAAACAATGCAAGGTGGCTTCAGAGGCTCTCGGTTTGCTTCCCATATGAGCATTACCATTACAGCACAAGTAGAGGGATTGGCAGAAGCGAAAGGGCTTGTAGCCGGGAGAAAGAAGGAAAGAGGGATTACAGAGGGCTTGAACAGGGAGACGGCAGCCGGAAACATAGGAGGCAGAAACATGGCCGTGGTGATACCCACTCCTCATCGATATCTCCTCTGCTCCTTTCTTTACTGCGAAACCGATATCCTGAAAATAATAGGATATTAACATTACCTGGCCTGTGGAGGGGGTCACTTTCCGCCCTCTCTCCCCTGTCGCTTTTTTGCTTCAATCTTCAGAACGACAATAACTTGAGAGCTGACACTCCCTGACATTGTAGTTTATCATATTGGGACCATGTTGAACTTATTTGCATAACTTCCCAAGCAGAGTATCATGGGTAAATTCAAAATGGCGACCATGCGGGGGTACCAGTAAAGTGTTGTTTTTGTTATTTTTCTTCAAAAGTTCTGCTTTTCTGTGAGCAAAAGTGGGCAAAATCTTGTTTTCACATCGGATTATTATTTACTAATTTATCATGCAGCTTTTGCGAAAAAAACTCATAAATAAAAAATTCGAAAAATCTGACCGAAGAATCGTCCAAAATGCCTTTTTCAAAAATAACGTCACTGTGACGTCATCTTTGCGGCCATCCTGGATCGGTTTACATTTTCTGGTAGAGCTTGACCCAAAGATATAGTTTGGTAAGTTTCAGCACTCTAGCCTTGGGGATAGCGAAACTATATAGGGAAGGAACTTCCCTCCAGGCTGTGTGATACACCCCAGATCGCTCAGGCCAGATATATTATTCCACTACCTAAATTGCATTACTATGATTGTACAAATGACTAGAGCCTGTATGGCATAACTATAGTGTGATTGAATATCTTACCAATACACCAAAGTTACGTAACGGCGCTAACAGACAATAGCCGAATACATTCCTTCTGTCTGACTCATAGTCCCAGTAATCATGAGTCATGGCGGTCTTGAAGATGGATACAAACTGTCTACTATACGGTTGAAACTGTTTACTGTCCCTGAAATTATCAAAAGAAATCGCTGCTGTGATACCACTGTACATTTGAATCGGGACTGCTTCTGATACATAAATGTTCGAATTGGCGTTCACCTACCAATACTTTCCAGTTAGGTTTATAAGAAAATCAAAATACGTCATTGGTTCTGTCATGATATCTTTATTTACTCTCACTGACACGCGGTAGAAAAATCGTTGTGTACGAGACATTTCCTCCCGCAAGTCAGTGTTAAATTGTGACGAAAGGAATAGGACTGAATGAGATCTCGCTATTTGCATAATTGATGAAAATGGTTGAGTTAATCACGGACCGTTTAAGCTAATCAGAGCGCTTTTATTATAAAGCAATTGGATGCCATAAGTGATAAAGGCTGGCAGACGACCCTTCGTCGATTGCAGGGCAAGATCGTGTTATAGCACCCCATGTTTTTTCATCGATTACTCTCTCCTGACCGGAAGTGTTCTCCTTGTCAGAGGATTCCTACGCTCTGATACTAATCGTGTTGAAGTACCCCAAAGCCTCAAACACCCAGTCACTCCCAATGTTAAATTATCGTTTGGGTTACTATCACACGATTACTATATAGAGTGTTGAAGAATATAAAATATGTTTCATTAGTTATTTATTGATTATTTTTCTTAAATGAATTTACAAATTTTCCCAAACATTCATCAAAGGGATTTCTTTTGGGGATACCCATTCTTTTGGGGTATACACAAAAGATAATTGCATATTAATAATTTGGGGTATTATTTTTATAGTGGAAGGATTAAGATGAGGTCAATATTATTTGTGCAACATTGTTGTGATTTGCATGCAACATTGCAGCGATGTGGATGCAACTTTGTACCTATTGTGATCTAATAATATCGATGAAACATTAGGTCAAACTGTGCCCAAACTGCAATGTTGCAACAATGTCATATTTCTTTGTTCAGGTTCAGTATATATGTGCAACATTATCGTCATATCGATACAACATTGTATCGAAGATCATGCAACATTGTAGCTATCGTGATGTAAAATGTATGACAGATTATGAACTGAAATTGCGCCGATACTGCGAGAATATTGCAACAATGTTTGATATATTTTCATTAGGTTAAGTATAATTGTGCAATTTTGTTTGTCACAGCGTACCTTTCCCCATCATTCAGATCTGTCAAGTAATAATTTACTATGAGGTTCATATTATTTGTGCAAAATTGTAGCTATTGTTATTGGAAATATATGAAACATTAGGAGGTAAAACTGTGGCCATGCTGCAATGTTGCAACAATGTTATATTTTTGTTCACGTTCAGTATATATGTGCAACATTATTGTGGTATTGATGCAACATTGTATTGAATTTCATGATACATTGTACCTATTGTGATGTAGTATGTATGAAAGATTATGAGCGGAAATCCTGCCGATACTGCAATAATATAGAGCGACGATGAAATATAACGCTTTTACTGCGAAGAAATCTTGTTACACATTGCCGAATCGTGGAGATTTGGAGCGAGGCAAGACTAATCGATCAAAATTACTGGGGTACTAAAACACGATCTTGCCCCGAATTATTCGGACCATCCCGTTTTCTTTTGCTAACTCATGATCCTTATAAATCTGCAACCGTATTTAACAACTCGCCAAGATCTACTTTTTGTCCTTGTACTACGTCATCTGACTTCATTTGCGTACTCCCCATCGTCGGATTTATGTGAATGGTGTTGGCACATGTACAGTAGGTAAAGCGATCTCTTTCAGTGAAAATAGTGTGCGATACCATTGCTGGCTTTAAAAGTATTTGTTTTTCAGTTGCAGTAAGCAGTTCCAGTGGTACTACTTCATTGTAAATATGATTATGTGTGCTGGTAAAGGAGTCTCTGTTTTTCTTTCAATAAGGTATTCAAGACGCAATAGCATCGTATCACTAATTACAAGATCATAAACCTTTCTCTACACGCCGCTATTTATAGGTGATTCAAATATAATATAATTAATAGTCGCTCCTTTGTTTACTACTGTTCAGAGGGTTAAAACAAACCGGCTATATGCAATTGCTCAATTATTTACTTGTGTGCCTCAATGACCTTCTGTAGAACGTCCTGGCAGATCCCAATTGTTGAAGAGTGTGACCATGGAAAATCTTCGTTCTTGAACTGACGATCAAACGTATCGACCAACGGCAATGCCATAGCTAAGTTGTCCTGAAAAAGGCAAAGTATGAACATTTAACGAAACGTACTAGGTTTTCGCAAGTGAAATGAGAGTGGAGTATCCCTCACAACTTGAGCCTAAGGACTCTTTTCTCCATATTCTTTACATATACTGTTGTGAGTAGGTCTAAAAACAATTGGTTTGTCACATGGGGGTGTACATATCCTGTGAGCAGTCATTTAGGTCAAGAATACATGTATACATTGCATCCCCAGCAATTGAAAATCAATGTACTATGGTTTTATAGGTTCCTCTCCGGAACGGTTC
>JAVTVY010052349.1:0-25730 GCA_036873755.1 Hanleya hanleyi
CTTTCTGAAGGACTGGGTCATCTTTTGTGGCATTCTGAATTTCTTCCTGTGTAATAGCTTTAGGAGAAAATTGATGTGTTCCTCGGTCATCTTTTCTTCAGGACTGGGGTCAATCGATTTTCTTTGGTATCCTGCGTTTCCAGGACGAACGCCACTTATTGGTGTGAAACGTCATATGCCACTTATTGGTGTGAAACGTCATGATATGCTACTCACAAGGTTTCGTTTCGAAGAATTCGGGCTATTGCCATTTTGTTTCGAAACGCAAATTTGAGTCGCTTCATTTGTATCATGAACACCTCTAACGCAAATACACGAGCCATCGCCTCCCACAATTGTTCCATGCACTTGAAATCTTTGGACCTTGGACAATGCGTTATGGTTTTTACATAATGGATTGAAGGAAATCTCCCACCATGCGACTCTAACTTAGAGGTGAATACATTTCCTGACTTGCATACTTGTCCCCAAACGCTGTTCGAACGCAAACCAATGATGTTTCTTCCGTGTGCATTCCTAAAACGCGCCATAGTTGCATTTTGTTCGGGGATAAGATTATATTATCAGATAAACAGTATTGCAATCGACACTTTGAATCAAGACGTCGACGGCAATGATGTCGACTTATGTACAAGTCCTCTATACTCGCATCCTCTTCTCACCCGGATCTGGCGTTGTTAAGCTGCCTTGGAGACATTCTGGTCACTGGTGAATAAACACGACCTGAGCCTTCTGACCTCCCAATCCAAACCTTAGAAACCACATATCCGAGGAGCTTGGCCGTCTATTTATGCCAAGGGATGTTCAAACTATTATCAAGGAACACTAAATGACTACGATGTGATCGCGAACTATTTTTAATTGGAAATGGTTACCAGCAGCGTTCCTAGGAATTCACATAGATGAATTATATTTCATCTGCAATTTTACGCCATTAGAACTACAATACAGGTAGATTTTCGACCGATCCTTCTGAGAACCATCAATCGAAAAACTTCAGAATAAATCTGATTCACCAGAACGGTACTGTTCTATAACAGTTTCGAATTCTTTACCAATGTACCAACCATGGAGACCCGATTATTGTTAAATGATTGTGTTCCTTAGATATCTTGAAGTATCATGTTATTATGTTTATGTAGCATTTTGCTTATGTTTATATATACCTGGCGTTATGATATCCATTACGTAAACGATACTATAACCATGAGTGTAATATTCTATTGTTTAATGATCTTACTTGATTTGAACATCCGAGACATTCGTATCACAACAAATGGTCCTACTCGATTGGCTTCGCCAAAATAATACTGTCTTGCCATGGAATTAATGTATTTTATTTTGTGTATTATATTAGGTAGTTAGATAAGTAGTAAGTATTTTGTATATCATCATCATATATTTCCAATTAGGTGTTCAGATTGACCGACTAATAATTTCTATGCCAGAAAGTGTAAAGTCACGTTTGACCACAATGTAGTGCATTTGTAGGACAAATGTGGCTGCCACGTTTCTTCTAAGTTTGAATCCGTTTCAAAGCTACACATGCTTTCAGTTGAATGGATGACGTTTCCGGATTTGGTCGAATTACTGAACATTTAACTATCATAAAATCATTTCCAGGACGAAAAAAAAATGAGGCATTGGTTTTCGGTTTGGATATTATATATTTTAATTTTAAGCTGAAAGTTCAAATATTTTGTATGAGAAGTCATCAGCGAGAAGATATGAAGATTTTTTTCAAATACCGCTCCATTTAAATTCAAATAATGAATCAGGATATAGAAATTATCCCAAAATTCTAATTATCTGAATGAACAGCTTTCAGAGAATTATTGCTATTTATAACAAGAAGTGGTAATAAGCGTTCCTCTGCTGGTGACGGTGTTTGGTCATTTCCTCGGCCGAAAATGTCACCAGCTGACTATGCTGACTGCGAGAAGTGTGATAACCAATATCACCATTGAATGAAGCAGATGCGATGAACACTATATGCCGCTTGATATCACAGAACTGCTCATCTGATCACTTACACAAACTTCTTTCGCTGAATCACGAGTGAAATATAGTTGATTTATGAGCTAATTCAATCTGCAACAGATCTATTAGACAGTTATTGTGAGTGAAACTGAATAAAGAAATGATATATGCCACTAGGGTAAATTGCAATGAAATGGAGTAAGTTTAACGGCATATAAAAATGTATATAAGGCATATAATTGAATGCTTAAATGCATTGAAATCATTTTGTATTATATTAAGATATAAAGGATTAAATTTAATTTGGATACGTTTAAAATTGAATGTATCTGTAGATTATTTTTCACCAAATGAAATGTGTATACAGTTAACGTCGGGAACTCATATTGAATAATGCCTAATTGATTACATTATTTATAAGACCAACGATATCATTATTTATCAAATAAATATGACCACCAGGAATTATTCTAATTGAAGTGAACAGCAAGGACATAATATGAATGGATAGGTTTCGAAGTATAACGGTATGAGATCGATGCATTCACAGGGTATATGTGTTAACAATTTATAATAAATCCATTTATCAGCAACTATTATATATCGCATGTATCTATATATGGGTGTTCGGAAAGAGATTATGTACATCTCGGACGATGCATATATTGAGTTTTCGGGGGAAGATAGCCAATTAATACGAAAACATCCCAAATACATGTACATACCGCGAATATTGACACATGTTATATGTATGTAGTGCAAATATGTATTTAGCCAATAGTTAAAATTACTTTTTCTATTTTGAATGTGAGATTAGATTATATTATCACATGTTTGTTAAAAAAAAACGTTTTAAGTTGAATTCCTAGAGGGGAGGGTGGTGGGGGGGTCGAAAATCCCGAATAATGGTATGTCAGAGAGCGAGCTACTGGCGTCCCTAGTGTGTCTAATTTAGTGTTTTTCCACTTCGTGTAGCTCTTATTGTATACGTTTGTCATCTATTGCTCGTTTTGGTCTAATTGTTTTGTATGTATTTTACGGAATCCACCATTACAGTCGGCATAAGTAGCCCTCGGCTAATGTTTTATCATTGTAAAACCCGACTTTAAATAAAGATTTGATTTGATTTGATTTGTATGTATATGTCTACACATACTTGAATTTACGGAATGCACCATGAAGTATTTGAATTTGAAGATGTTCATGTTTTCTAGATGTGTCTACCGTTAATTTTGGTTTGGTTAGTTTGGTTACTCCTTAAATCACCGGACATACGATGGCATTAAACTATGGATGAGCACTATTGAGCCATCTCTCCGGCCCTATTCATGAATCGTACTATCCACCATCGGTTATTAAATACTCCAAATATAGAAGTGTAAGTTCTGTCCTATTTTTCCAGTCTAAACATGACGGAAACAGTCAATATTGCTCCAATGAACTGTCAATGGTTGACTGGCTAGATGAAAAGCGCCATGTCTTCCATTATTTGAAGAAAAAAGAATCAATAATATGTTTACAGCACAATTTGAAAGTCAAATAAAAAATGATAGGGTAAGTTCCCTTCATGTCCAAGGCGCGATTAGTAAGGCTCCTATTTAATATAATATTACATAAAGTAGAAATATATCCAGATGGTAAGCATGGTAATTACTTGACTATTAGTCTTAATATATATGATATATGCACACAAGTAATCCTATCAGATATTACTCATCCAACATTGATAAACCTAGCTTCTTCAATAAAATAAATACTATCCCTAGATATATTGCAAGTCTGTCAATAATTATCTGCGACCATTAGAATTCAGTGTCAAATCCGGACCTAGATACTGAAAACTACAAGAATGCAAATCATCAACAATTCAACGGCAATGTTTACAGGATGATAACGGAAGAGGAAAATGATATTGGAGAACAAATTGATTCAATTGAAGGGGAGACAGAACAAGAATTTAACAAAAACGTTGAAAGATTGAATGAACTAGGCGAAATAAAATCAACGATGGAAAATATTAAGAATGAAAATATGAATGAATTTCCTGGGTTTGAAAGAAAACAATTACACGAATAAGATTATGGTAAAATTAATATTAGTATAGTTCTAACTATTTGACAACGGGAAAGCCTCAATGAACACTTAAAATATGAAAGCTACTAGAGAACAGACAGATGCAACTGAAATAACGAATACTTTGGATTCTGTGCGCAAAAGAATCCATCGAGACTGATCTAATACCTTAAAAAATACTTGAAAAATACCAAAAATGATAGTCCAGCCATCCGCTCTTTTCCTGTCGATTTTTTTCAAACTGTTGTTGAAACTCAGAACAAGTTGGAATAACGTGTCTACCGAAACCCAGCAAACCGCAAGTGGTGGAGCCAATAACGCTTTTGGATGTAACATATATAATTTAGCATCATCTTCAATGCAAACCGACAGAAATTAGTTATGAATAACTTATTCACGAGGACCACAGGGCATCTGTCCCAGGTAGGTATATAGGGGAGAATGCAGGCATATAAGAGTATGGTCTCACGTACTCCACTACGAATAGAGACTCGCCAGGCTTTGAAATCAGGTACCGATACATTCTAAACTGAAAGGACGTGTTCTTCAGTGCTTCTCATCTCTACAGTATGTCTTGCGTTGCATTGGCCAAAGAACTATAGCTTTTCAAAACTAATCTCAAGAAGAGCGGAAAGACGAACAAATATGTAACCGATGATAAACCAAACATCAGAGCTAAAGTTATCTGTACCTATTTATTCATCTTTTCTGCCTCTCAATTCACACTTTTTCAAGAAACTTCTAGACAAATCTTCGTGTTCAACCAAAAGAATAAATCTCCCGCAATATCTTATAAGATCCGCAATTTTTCAACGGTAGGAATTGAGTTTAAAACCAAGGCACGTATGCTAACATTTTCTCCGAGGTTACAGCGATATATGACTTATCGGATGCATACGTTGAGTGTTCAGCAACAAGTCCATCAATACCAGAGGATTTACCAAGTTTCATATTATTAATAATATCACGAATTTTATCAGGTGACACGGCAGGTAAAACAACAGAATGATTAGTCTAGATGGCAGGCTGTGTAAGACTTCATCTTTATATTTTTCATCTGTGACTGAGTTGAATAGGGTACAATATTTATTTTTACAAAGATTAGCAATATCACATTTCCCTTCTGTTTTATCAATTGTGCCACGCAACAACATAGATTTACCATTCATTTCATGAATCTCCTTCCCAAAATCGACATTGTCACAACTACAATATATCTCGGCCACTTTGTTAGCACGTCTTGATTCTTCGTCTTTTTCACAAGCCCTGATAGCATATTTAAACTTACCTCTAGTTCTTTATAGAATCAATCTAATTAAAATGAAATCCTATCTGCTCCCCATTTGGATATGTCACTTGTATGCTATAGCGACATGTACGATTGGGGAGCATTGATAGGATATTAATTTATTAAGACTGCTTTAGCATATAATCACCGACGGGTGAACTACGTGGATTACCATGTTCCCGCCATCAGATAAAAGCAGTCCGTGGAGGGGCATGAAGATCACTAATACGATCTTTCCAACCAGGACCTAGCACCAGTTGAATAAGTATTAATAATATCGGTATAGTAATATGATATGGAGACTGGAATAATTGGCACACTCACAATTGTTGGCGTCACATAGCAACACATCTTGCGGTAAATCAAAACTTGTGTTGTTCAAGGCAACCTCAGATGCAAGCCTATAATTCAGTGGTTCTTTTTCATTAGGTTTGGACCAATTAATGTTTTGTTAAAATGTCATTAGTGTTGTAAATATCCTTCCCGTCGTCCGTAATTTATTTTGAGATAATTTTATTTGTGTAATTTTTTTCTTCTAATCCCATGAATTTTTTTGTTGACTTTTCACCATCCTCAACCCACTTAGACCTTGCCCTTTTCATTGTACCCTAATATTAGGGTAATATTGACAAAGGCTGATGTCACATATACATGCCGCACACAAAGAAGATAAGCTCTAATGCCTTTGAAAGGCAAACATTTGATCTCTCTTTATCGAAAGAAACATAATAGATAACTTGTACCTGGGACGAGTATAGTATTCGTCCCAGCTTGTACTCATTGGGCGGTTTGAAAACAAGTTCTCTGGATCTAGGATTATTTGTGAGGATTTCAACAGCCATAACCATGCATGGGGCGACAAAAATCTAAAAGCAGATTGGGCCATTTTCAGAAATGAATTAAAAATACGAAAACCTTAAAAGTGAAAAAGACGAATTCAATGATCAGAGAACACGTGACATAGAAACATCTCAAAGTCTAGAGGCAGAACACAATATCAGTTCTGATATTTGTTTGAGGTGGCATACGAACTATTTACATGGTCAGTGTGGGCTGGGACGAATATTCGTCCCAGGTGTGGGGAATTTTTATCGGTCGAGCCGTCGGGCTAAATAGTTCGCATATCCCCTCAAACAAACATCATCACGATTTTATTACGTTGAAGAGCCTTTGTGCGACGACAACAACGATTAAATGCGGTTTGGTTTCGCAAGACAATTTCAGTTGATTCACATTTCACAAGCCCGCTCTGAAAAGCACTCCATTGGGATATGTCTTGATTCTATATTGTTGGTAAATCATGCACATGAAGTGTCCACAACAATATGATAATATTAGCATTTTATACTGATCGTAGCACAGTACAATAATTTTAGGTGATATGGCAATATATATGTATTGTAGACATACATAGGATGATACCAATGTTATCTTCTTCAGCGCTTATTTTCTGATGATGTTGCAATATGTATTACTCGTGTATTGGCTGGGCGGTCAGGTGTATTGCAAAGAAATTCTAATTCAAATTCATTTCCTGACTTAAGGTGGCTCCCTGGTTTCGGTGCAAAATCATGTCATTTTTCTCATATATTTTGTATAGCTCAGGAAGTTTATCCTATATCAGAAAATGATATAAAATTTGGGGCATAGCATCTTACTTTTTTTCTAATTTTCAGCTTATATAATGTGTACCTGTGGCAAATTGGTACAATGTGAAGACTGTGTAAAACACCCAATACTTGAGACATAATTGTTTTCAGAATATTCAAAAGTCATGTCAATTTTCTCATTTTGTGATACGTTCTTCTTATAACTTGCATTTTTTGAATAATTGGAGTTTAAGGTAGGTCGCCGTTCATAAAGGGCATGAGTGATGTCTGAATCTACATACTTTCACACTTTTCCCCCACCATTCTGCATGAAGCCCCAACAACGCAACGTCATGACGTTAAAGATGTAATCAGCCTCAAATCTAAGCTGAAATCAATGTCTCTCAAACTCAGCGAAAGTGACATATATTACAACAGGTACAAAATGAAACGCATTTGGCCACAAAAAACTAAACTTGCTTCTACCATTCACGCGAAAATAGAAGGAACTGATCTTTACAAATAAACGGCATGGCAAGCCGTTTATATTTCCACGACCGTGTCAACAAGCGTATACATGTGTGGTGCATTCTGACAACGTATGCTGTGCAACATCATCGAACCTTATGTTGCAAGTCCATAGTAGACCCACGGCATCTGAAATTGAACAGTAGGCTGATTCTTTCTATGCAACCGTGTTTTGAGAGAACCCCCATAGAACTATATATTTTCTGAAAGACTAGGCTCTTGCCATGAAGCAAAGACAGATATAAGCATAGCTGACCGAAATCGGGGTCCCCATAACCCCCACTGAACGTGCCCCAAACTTCTAAATTTGGTCCAAAATAGGTCATATTGTCTCCCCATCACAGAAAAAACTTGACAATCGATTGTCATGAAACTCACCGACACTGTGCCCAGTCGAAGGATCAACACAAATTAGCAAAGAAAATAGGGGTCGACCAGGCCGTTTTCAAACTCATTTTCCCATTGCAAAGTATACCATGTGCTCGCACGCTGAAAAAGGCCTCAATTTACAGCCACACTTTCGCACTTCCATCTACATAGTGAGGCATGGGCCAATCTAACTGGTAAAATACCATGCACTGATTTGAAGCAAATCAACCAGTCAATTGAATGATATTACAAATATTAATAAACAATAAGCCAACAAAAATTCTCATGGGGTCAAACCTGGTGGAATATTAATTTCAAAGATTTTGAGGGGGGACCAAAAATCCGTAACTTTAGGTTACCCCTTTTAAGTGAAGGGCACTTTCTGTGGATTTATTTTTTATCTACTCCCTTCAATCTATGGGTCTGTACAAGTATAACTCAATGGTTGAAAGTCATATTAAGATAAAACAGAGCCACACCTTTCCCCCAAACCCCATTCATATTTTGATAGTTTTTGCGACGCCATTGTTTGAGGCTAGACCGCTATGTTAAATTTGAATATATATGACTAAAAATTTTGCATCCAGCACTAATGTTGTTTACTAATACGTTGAACACAATTCAAAATAATGATATTCACACCCAACACAGGACTAGAATTATTAAACCAGCACAGGGGCTTGGGATAGAAAGCGGGGGGGGGGGGGGGGGAACTCTTAGCATGACAGGCGAATATCTGTTATAGTGTGTGTAGTACTGCCAAATCCAATGTTGTTTTTTGTGCGGGGGGGGGTGTAGGTGTGTTTTAATTGTCCCGGGAATTAATCTGCGAAACTGAAACATTTGAAAAAGTACCTGGACAACCGAAACATCCCTACCCTCCCCCCCCCCCAACACCAACAATGATGTTCACAATACTACACAAATTGTAACAGATATTTCCATGTCATGCTAAGAGTCCCCCTCTTCTAGCCCAAGCCCCTGTGCTGGTTTAATAGTTTCAGTCCTGTGTTGGGTGTGAATATTATTGTTTTGAATTGTGTTCAACATAATAGCAAACAATGTCAGTGCTTATGCAACATTTTGAGTCAGAGATATGCAAATTTAATGTTATGAGAAAATGCATTTTTTACCATATAGGTTACAGTCCACAGTAGACCCACGACATCTGAAATTAAACAGTAGGCTGATTCATTATATGCTAAACAGCAACCGTGTTTTGAGAGAATTCCAATAGAACTATATATATTCTGAAAGAGTAGGCTCTTGCCATGAAGCCGAGACAGATGTAAGCCTCGATGACCGAAATCGGGGTCCCCATATCCCCCACTGAACGTGCCCCAAACTTCAGGAAAATCCTTTAAATTGGGTCCAAAATAGATCATATTCTCTCCCCATCACAGAAAAAATTTGACAATGGATTGTCATGAAACTCACCGACATTGTGCCCAGTCGAAAGGTCAACAAAAATTAGGGAAGAAAATAGGGGGTCGACCAGGCCGTTTTGAAACTCATTTTCCCATTGCAAAGTAGCCCAAAGTTACAGCCACACTTTCGCACTTCCATCTACATAGTGAGGCATGGACCACTCTAACTGGCCAAATACCATGCACTGATTTGAAGCAAAGCAGCCAGTCAACTGAATGATATTACAAATATTAATAAACAATAAGCCAACAAAAATTCTCATGGGGTCAAACCTGGTGGAATATTAATTTCAAAGATTTTGAGGGAGGACCAAAAATCCGCAACTACAGACTATCCCCTTAGGCACGAGCCATGGCGTTATCCCACTTGCTTCAAGTTCCTCGGTGTAGTTTTTAATAGCAAGTTAAATTGGACAAACCATATTGACTATATTTGTAAAAAGGTAGCCAGAAATACAGGAATCATTAACCACATAAAAAACTCCGTAAACAAGAAAACACTCCTTATTCTGTACTACTCCATGATCTTTCCGTACCTATCGTATTGCAACATCCTCTGGGGGAACACTTATACCACTCACCTGAATCCTTTAATATTGCTTCAAAAGCGTATTGTCCGTATCATTACCTTCTCGAATAAACGCGACCATACTCAACCCCTATTTTCAGATCTAAAAATCCTGCCAGTTATAAGCTTGAACTTATATAGTTGCTTAAATCTGGTTCATAAGTTCCTATATCATTTTGAGTTTATTCCTGCTCAGTTCCATGATCACTTTACAAAGTTGTCTGAAGTCCATCATTATCCTACAAGAAATCGCGAGGTGAACTTATACAGACCCTTTTATGTATCTAATTTTTCCTATTATACAGTCAGAGTCACGGGACCTCGGGAATGGAACAAGCTCCCCTCAAGACTTAAAAACATAACATCCTCCTCATTGTTTAAATTAAACCTCAAAGCTTTTTTATTTGAAAATTGATCTATTTTCACTAATTTGCCTTTATTGATTATTCCATTGCCTATTGAATGTTCCACTGTCACCAGTTGTCATTTAGCACTCTGACCAGAGCTATTTCTCATGGGATAGAACAAGCCCATTGGGCTTTATTCCCGCCATAATTAAACCTTCTATGAAGATATGTACTTATTATATTCTTACTTTAATTGGTGAATACAATTTCATTCATTCATTCATTCACGGCTGCAGCTGTTCAGCATTCGGAATCGCGAGCGTCCCTACGTTACTCATACGTCACACATTGACGTCATTTTCCTTCCTTCAATGTCGGGACCGAAAACCCGTCGAAGCGAGCGAGTTACAAATTTATCTGTCAAGATATTCTTGCATCCGTAGTATCCCTCTATCATCGAATATAATACATATTGTAGAATTTTCGGTCTTCAAGACGACAGGGGCTTGTGCGTGATCTTAGATATTATAACACAAGGTCGTCTGTTGACTCGAGAGATGATGTCTACAAAACCCGTTCCAGTTATCAGATTACAGCTCGGCTCCGAGATTTCTCGAAGACTTAGAATGGATGACAACAACTACAGATTTCTGATGATATATATATAGTTTTTACTATATGCATTTTCGTTCCCGCTTACAACATTTCACGTAGTTTGTGAACTCTATCGGTAGCCTCTACTCATCATACCGGTGGTGGTAGGACAGTGCGATATTATAACTGTAATTTGAAAAACGCAAGACATTCTCTATTATACTGGCCTAAATGAATGGGTGCAGTGTGAAACTCATCAAACTCTCAGCACAGTTATGACAATGAGACTGGCTAACTGTCTCCAAACTAAAACATACCAATCAAACTTGAGTTTCATGCAGTACAAGTCTAGTGTATTTACTTATCCATGCAACTAAATCATATAGCTGAACACTGAATATCGGATCTGACGCCTACTGGAAATATAGTCAAGTAAAATTTCACACAGAAGATAACTGACAATGCGTGACCCTATAGGTCGTTGGATAGGATGAAAGTATTAATAGGCAGCATTCAGAAACAAAAACAATTCCCTCATGCCAATCTGTCAGTCTCTAATACAACATGTACTGCACATCATATACGAACCGATAATAAGGTACAGAATGAAAGCTTATGAAATCATGAATCTTCAATCAAGGTAAAAATAAAGAAAAGTCAGTATAATAAAATTGACGAAAGTATGGTAGCTACGAAATCGTATATTTCACTTATCTTCCATCAACGAAAGATGGATGATACGATCGGAGAGAGTTCATTCATCTCGAAGTAGAAAACCAAAATGCATAATTCATTAAAATGATATCCAAATTTCAGAGAATAGTCCGTTTTCATAGCTGAGTTCATTATCCGCAATATCAGTCAAATATTGTAAACAATTATTCAATTACCATAGTCCATGTTCATAGCGGAAGGTCATAATTCCATATTTACCAAAAAATTTCAACGCAAATACTCTAGGTATGTAATACAACATGCCAGTCACACCGCAAGTGTGCAATTGCATGAAAACATTTCAAGCACCTCAGTGGCGAAGTCAAAATAATGTATCAAAACAATACACAAAATCAAAACAATTGCTGGTAAATCCTTCGAGTACATCAGCTTCAAAGCCAAAAAAGTTTACCAAAACAAAACAAAATACATGTAGAACAGCATTTGAATACATGAAAATATCAAAACAGTCAAACAAAAAATAAACAAAAGAGAAACACAATAAGAAGAGGGGAAGAAATGGTGCTAGAGACTGCATGAGTGATCAATTCAGCAGCAACCAATGCATCAGAACTTGACCTCAAGTGAGAGTACGTTCCCAGCCAGAAAACGCACACCCACTGGCAAAAGTGATGAAAGAAAGAAAAACAAAAACAAAAACATTACAAAGAAGGACACAAAGATGGAAAAAACATGGTCACGTGGAGCAGTCTCCGGAGTACTGTCCTGTGGTAGGTCATGCATTGCATGCGATCAAAATTGAGAAGAATATTATACAGATTATAACGTGTACAAAAGATATACAAAATCGTGACAAGGGTACCCAGCAAAACCATGGTGAAAGAAAGATATGTCAAAATGTCACGCACCGACACGTCGATTGCCATATCGTCAACGCCAGCTAATGGCTGCAAGGGAACATGCACAATCTCACTCAATGCCTACCAAGGAGTGGCATTCAAACGGGCAATAATTCTTGTAACGTTCAAAGGGTTAGGAATGACAACGTTAGGCATTTTAATCGTATCTGCAAGAAATGCGAATTCTTTAGAATAGAGATTATCAGACTCTATTTTCTAGCCCACACCAGTAAAAACACACTCATTCCGAAACAGAACTAATAGACCAGTTCAGTGCAAGAAAAACTGTGATGTCATTAGAAAGGATTCACGCGGTGAAACTCGATCAGTTATGAAAAAATAATTCTGCACAAATGATAACGCACATTGTCCAATCCATACCACTGCATGGTAGCTCAATATTGTCGCAACAAAAATAGTCAAACACAGACACAATTATCATGTGGTTATGTTTCAAACATCTTTCCATAGTTATCACCAAGTATCAGACTTCTCTAGCATGGTCAGTGCTGATTCATATCTCATCCCGAAAGGTTAACATTTGGACCTTATGTTACTCATTATGAAAGCTAGAAGTTTTATGGTTGACATGGACACAATATGTACTGCACTTAAGGAACTTGCCAATACGTGTTAATTGAAACCAATTTGTCATCCAACGTCTTAGACTTATATTTGAGGATCCAAACAACAATAATAAAAAGTTAGGATGATACAAAAACAAATAACCACAAATAACCACAAATATCCAGGCTCCTATAGCCTAACCGGGGATTGTAAGGGCTCGTCAGCCAACATCAACTAGGCCTTCATAGCCTATACCAAGCATTTATATGCTACAATCACTAGTACGTACATGTACTCAGTGTATTAAGGACCTATCAACATACGCGATAACCTTAGTTTCATTTAGCCCAAATGCGTTGAGTGTTCAGCTTACCAGCTACACTATTATAGAAACTGATCGCGATAAATGTCCTAATAAAAAATCATTGTGGAACCACATCACAATATTCTCATCCAAAGTTCAAAGGCTAGATTTACCAATCTGCAAATCACTAAATATCAGTCACGAAATTCATGCAATCATCATTGATTTATAAACTTCACTGGGCATGCAATATTACCGATAATAAATGAAACGAAACGTGCACAATAGACGAAAGATGCCAACAGTTCATATAAGGCATTACCATGGCACACATAAGATGATTGTTCAAGGGAGAGAGAGAAAATGAAGGTTTAGCCTCGTGTTCAATACATGCTACCAACTTGTCTGAGGATTCAGTCCAGAATGTTCCAAAAAAGTTATGAGAATACAATGTCTCAAAGTTCGTTAGGGCATGACCTATTTCTGTAAATTACAGACCGTTCAGCACACGCACTATTGTCAATCAATGGAAAAGTCACAACGTCAGACAGAAAGTTCGGGTAAGTCCAGGCAGAAAATATATCACGACACAGTTATGTTCAATCACTAGCCATTTATAAGGCTCTGTTAAGCGAAACGAATCAAACTGTACCTGCAGATACTGTATCCACGGAATGGACTCGCTCCAGAGGTTTCTTGTACACGCTGCCACGTCACCAAAGAAGAGGAGAAACATGTCACTGTTACAGGAAAGTACGATGTTTGGGTCGATCTCATCACTGTGATGATGGACATCACTCATGGCAGTTGTGGACACCAGTTTGGAATTCCGTCCAGTCAGAATTACAAGGCAGTTCAAGGAGAACTCACACGAAGAGTTGAACAGGATCGCACATTTCACAATGGCCAACACACAAGGGCACCAATATTTTCGTCAGTCACCGTCTGTGTGACTTACCGTCTGCAATACCTCAGCAGGGGCAAAAAGGAAGAAGGACCTTGTGTCGTCAAACGATGAAGAAACTGCCAGCAGGTCGTCGAAAGGTTTTCGCGAATGGAAGCGAGGCTACCACCACCGGTACAGCGCCAAAGAAGCTGGAAAACGTAGACGTGGATTTTTTTCAGATGCTGTTGTTCACTAATGTTCTTGTTGTATCCGGAATTCTTTTTTATCCTGAAGCATCGCTCGCCAATGTAGAACGTAGAGTTGTCGATGACTTAGAATGGATGACAACAACAACAGATTTCTGATGATATATATAGTTTTTACTACATGTATATGCATTTTCGTTCCAGCTTACAACATTTCACGTAGTTTGTGAACTCTATCGGTAGCCTCTGCTCATCATACCGGTGGTGGTAGGACAGTGCGATATTATAACTGTAATTTGAAAAACGCCAGACATTTTCTTTTATACTGCCCTAAATGGCTGGGTGCAGTGTCAAACTCATCAAACTCTCAGCACAGTTATGACAATGAGACTAGCTAACTGTCTCCAAACTAAAACATACCAATTGAACTTACGTTTCATGCAGTACAAGTCTAGTGTATTTACTTATCCATGCAACTAAATCATATAGCTGAACACCGAAGATCGGGTCTGACGCCTACTGGAAATATAGTCAAGTAAAATTTCACATAGAAGACAACTGACAATGCTTGACCCTAGTCGTTAGATAGGATGTTTGTATTAATAGGCAGCATTTAGAACCAAAAACAATTCCCTCATGCCAACCTGTCAGTCTCTAATACAACATGTACTGCACAGCATATACGAACCGATAATAAGATACAGTATGAAAGCTTATGAAATCATGAATCTTCACTCAGTATAATAAAATTGACGAAAGTATGGTAGCTAAGAAAACGTATATTTCACAATATGATGCTTTAAGTAGTCTCTCCTGCTGAAAAACGCACAGGGAAGAATTTACAAAATCCATCGATTTTGAAGCTGATTACATCTTTAAATTATCATATTTATAGGATAATAGTAGTATGTTATACTGATCGTAGCACAGTAGAACAATGTTAGGAGCTGCGGCAATACGTGTATTGTAGATATACATAGGATTATACCATTGTTCTCTTTTTTATTGCTTATTTTCTGATGATGTTGCAGTATGTATTATTCATGTATTTGTTCGGCCTGTAATAGGTGTATTGCAAATAAATTCTAAATTCAAATTCGTCGACAAATGCAACACCAACAAATAGTTTTCCATTCGATGTTATGATGTCACAAGGGATAATTTATCAATTGTTCTCAAACCGAGCCATAGCCATAGACTGGATGAGTCTCTATTTCATATGTACTATTTAATAATAATAATAATGATCTTTAATAAATATATACTTTTGATAAGTAAATGAATAAAATGAAACAAAAAATGCTAAAAAACCCCATGAGATTGATCGAATCAAAATCCCTCGGCTTTCCCTAAGTGATTTAGACCCATGTATAGTGTAAATTGGGGAAGAGATAGTACTATGTGGAACGATCAAGCTAGAGGTAATTTACAGTTTGTAGTGTATGGATATATCAACAGATCAGAGTATGGAGTATAGAACTAAGCATGCTAAGTATTACAGTTCTACAGATACAGTTAGTTGCATTCAAACATATGGGAAGGAAACAGAAATTAATATACCTGTAAAGGGGCATAATTCTGTAAAATATGGGCGAGTGGAGCCACTTTCGATAGGCACGACGCATCTGACTTAGCACTAGATGAATGAGTGTTAAAAATTTGGTGGTTGTGTCTCCAGCAGAGTTACCTAAAGTGCGGTACGGTAACGGTCGGACATACTTGGCGATGACAATACCCCGAGGACAAAATGGCCGAGGGGTAAGAATACAAGAAGATAAATAAGTTTTCAAAATTTAGCACCTGTACTGAACACGGATATTCAGAAATAACTTGTACATTCAACTACAGATCACGAAATCGGAGATTATTACATCCGAAAGGGACATAACTCCATAAAATACGGACCGAGATAACTAATTTTTTTGTAGGTATCTAGAATACAACTGGATAAAAAAGTTTCCTCATAATTTGGTAGCTGTACCAAACACAGTTAATTATATAACTGGCTACATTCAAGCATATATCACAAAATCAAAGATAACTGCACTCTGTAAAATAAGGGCCGAGGCGAGTAATTTTTTGTTGGCTTCTAGAATACAACAATATTGTAATTTATGTGACGTGTTGAAGACGTAAACGTGAATATATAATACCTAGGGTTGTGATCGGATACCAGTGTAGATGTCTCTGTGACATCTACGTAAAATAAAAGTAACGATTTTTGGGTCTGAGTTGCTGAATAGTTGATACGGGTTAACCGAACCAGTAATATGCAGCTATTGACTTCTTTAATGGTAAGTGGTTAGAGCTACTTTTGCTGGTGCATAACAGCCCGATATCCGAGATGATGATGGATTACCTCGCTTGATCAGGCAATCTTTTGTACACTCGCTCTGCACAACATCAACGTTTACACACCTGATCTCGGAAAGCAAGACCTGTTTGTTGTATTAGATTCCTTAGAGTATCCCATTGGTAGGACCCAATTCCATATATAGGGTACCAGTACCAGGTAAATGATCAGTAGGTATTTCCTGTATTCAGATGCTGATGAACCAGTACATTCCTTCGGTTGATGGAGTTGTCATTTATTTGCATACTAATTTGTTGTGACAAGTCGTGGACTGCCCGACGAGGACTGATGAGGAGGACCCATCACTATCAACTTGTCACTTTCTCAAGTTTCTTTCCATGATACAGTACGGTTACATGTAACAACTCCCAAGTCATGAATAAAGTGTAACAAAATCAACTGTCTTTATTCTTTTGTTATAGCATGCCCTAAATTTCAATATATCGCAGTAATAACCACAGTAATATGGTATGGATATCCTATGCTAGGCAGTGATTCCTTCCATGGTGTGCAGCTTGGTTAATAATACCACATAACCTTGCATACATGGATGAGAGAGGCAGTATGAGATAACATTGCTTCAGGTTGTAGCCCCATAAGACCCACTATGATTGCCTGTATATATCCCATTCACAATACATACTAGTATATAGGCCACATGTTATTCTTATGGGCCATATATAATTCCATATATGATTTATTGCTGTAATATGGCTCGTAATGGGTAAATTCCAGGACCCATGTTAAATGGTCCATTCGTACCTGAAGAGAACTGGGAGCAAACTGACTGACACTGCCTCTCTGCACCCGTATTTATAAACAAAAGTCATGTGACATCCGTTATCCAATCAAAAGCGAGAAGCTTCGCCCAGGCGAAAACTGAGTGGAACTACTTCAAAATTTAACATCAATTATATAATTAACCAACAGGTAATGAGAGGAGCTTATAGCAAATATAAGGAGCGTTTTTCTCATAGATTTGCCAGATACGTTTAATATTTACAAGAAAAGTCAGAATAAAAACCGCTCCGACCGTTTTGACATTTAGCAATACGGTAGCTACAGATAGTGGTGAGCCATACTGTTCATGCAAGTTCTTTCACTGTTTACATATAGAAATACGAGTTATTCTGTGGCTCCCATAGTGCACCGAAGAGCGTTTTTACTGTGGAATATCATACCATAAAAATTATACTTACTTCAGTCCATTTAACGAAGTGTTATAGCAAAGTTGACAGCAATCGAAATTTCCGTACAGTTCCCGCTACGCGAGTAGGGAAAAACCACAAAAAATAGTGCATGCATTTTCTGCTGCAAACTTACAATTTCCATGTCATATAATTCCACATTAATTATAAAATACAAGAGAACTTATAGTTACAGTAAAATATGTCAATAAACACAGAGCTTGATGCTCAAACACAAAAATATAAAACTGGGGTCATCATGACCGTAAACTTGTCGAAGGTCTGACAGACCGTCGAAAGCAACATGGCCACACGGGCGAGGGGAAGGCGGAATCGAACAGTTTATACCACAGCAGTTTGAGAGATCTAATACAGGCACTATATACAAAGTCACATCAGGTATTTAAATTGTAAAATGTCCAATTCGGGAAGTCACAATCCAGGTAGTTTTATGTCTCTATTAGCAGTTATTGTAACACCCGCGAAAAGCACAAATTGCAACAACAACAACAGCATGCAATTCAAGAATGTGTATGGAAGTGTCAATCAACACAGATTTCAGTCGCACATATTACAATATAAACAAGTTTTCAAAATATAATAGCTATATCGAACACAGTTCTGCAGATATAGTTGGTTACATTCAAGCATATAGGACAGAAATAGAAATTAATATTTCTGTAAAGGGGCATAACTCTGTAAAATATGGCCCGAGGGGAGCCAATTTCGATAGGCGTCTGATTAAGCACTAAATACATAAGTGTACAAAAGTGTACGGACGGACGTGCGGACGTACGAACGGACGGACGTACATGGCAACGACAATACCCCGAGGTCAAAATGGCCGAGGATTTTTTTTAAATAGAGACTGGACGTTTTGATGGGTATCGTCCATTCGCGACTGCTCGGCCTATTCCGTCAAGTCATAATACCTCGCGCCTTAATGGTGTAAGGATTTTACAGCACTCAGCTGTAAACCGTGATCCGCCGCACGTGAGGGACATCACATGCTATAGGATGTGTTTCCGCTCACATAATACTCGTCGTATTTCTCCTTTATCAGGAGATAAATTATATATCCAAATGAAATGAATATTCCCTTGATTCTAACCGCGAAGGATCTCTTCTAATTTGAGGTGTTTCTTCTGGTTTCTCTTCTAGAGGTGATCTCCATCAGTGTCCATGGTAACCGAAGTCATACAGCTGACATGCGCTGTTCGGAGTTTCCACGTGATTCCTGGCAGTGCGGTGCGAGGTTCTAATGTCCTACATTATACAAAATCGTGTCGAGTGGGGTTCCGTCGTGTAAAGATTCCAGCTAGAGGCGTAGTTAGTCTGGACGATTGACATGTTTTACCTTCAGTCGCAATATGTGTATCAATTTAATTCTAACGCCATACTGTGACGTCTCGGCAGTAATGTCATTCCCATTGTTGAGGTCATGGTAGTATAATAGGTTCTCACATGAGTTCATTTCTAGACGACTTTTCCCACACGAGTTTGAGAAAAATGTTCTCAATTTTTCTCAAACGAGTGTGGGAAAAGTCGTCTAGAAATGAACGAGTGTGAGAGCTTTTTTCTCATATAACATATCAGAGAATCTAAAATAAAGACTGACGTCCCATTTTCGATCGACGATGTTGAAAGCGCAAAACCAGGTCAAGCGCGCAGTACTACTATTGGGCACTTTGGCCCATGAATGGGTCGAATCACACCCAGATTACAAGCGCTGAATAAAAGAGAATACGATTTTTATAAGTAATACACTACTTTAATGACACTGAAATTGATTTTAAAACACATGTTTACATTCCGCATATACTGTAGCGTGAAAGTTCACTCAGTGCTAGTCGACTGACACTAAACAGTAACATTGTAACAAGCAGACGATGAAAATAGTGCGTGACGTAACGGCATGACGTCAGCTCATGGTAGACGATTTTTCTTCAATGGCTTTCTCCCATAGGAAACGGTCATGTTATATGAGAAATGCCATTCTCATTGTTGATGTCACATGAACGCATTGCTTCTAGCATGCGTATATGAACGGACCAATCAAATCCTTTGAGTTGGGGGCGGGGTCAGAATACTGAGTATCCATTGGTGACAAAAAATGCACCGGAATTTCCGGTTCCGTTGTCATGGACGGACGTGTTTAAAATTTTGTTGTGAAAATCAAATATTATCGTTGTAAACCCAAACAATCGTGGTCACAAATGGCCTGATAATTGATAAATTGAACATTAGAGGAAACTTGGAAGTCTTGTAAATAATTTTTATCGTTGCAAAGTTGTAAATTTTCCCGAAATTGGGACTCGGTTAGGATGGCTACCGGTGTCGAGAAAAATGGCGGTGCAGGTTCAACAAGGCGATCTGGAAGATCGGGTGGTAAGACAACGCAAGGCAAAGTGGACACTCACAGTGGTGAAGGTAGTTCAAATGGATTGCAGGTCAGTGATAGCCTTTCTGATTTAAGATATCAGGAGAAAAATGGCGACGATTTGATATGCATGACTTGTTGTCGGGAGGTGAAAGACTCCGACAAAGCTCTCGAGTGTGAAATTTGTGATAAATGGTATCATGGCAGCTGTCAAGATATTCCAAGTGAAATGTATGATTTCCTGAATATAAATGCTGATGGTACAGCATCGAATCTACACTGGTTCTGTAGCGACTGTAATGGTGCAGCGTCTAAACTTTATATAAAAACGTTAGTAGCCTTGCAGACAGGCAGGAATCTGTAGAGATAAAAGTGGATAATATGGACAGAAAACTAGAGGAGTCGTTCACAAATATGAAGGCCAGACTATCCACTAGTATGCAAGGGTGTGTTGCTGATACTTTGAGGGAGATTAAGGAGAGAGATAAGAGAAAACTAAATCTGATAGTGTTTGGTCTGAAGGAATGTGATAGTGAGGAGGGTGATGTTAGAAAAAAGCATGACCAGGATGTAGTCCGGAAAGTTGTGGAATTTTTGAGACCAGAAGATGCTGAAAATATTCAATTCAAGTTGATTGTCAGAGTAGGCATTAGGACACCGGGTAAATGTAGACCGCTGGAGTTAGTCCTCATTACTGAAGAGCAGAAGGTATCCTTACTTGTCGAGTCATTGAAACTGCGCGAGGATGGAGCATCTTATGCAGATGTGTATTTGTCTACAGGCAAAACAGCAGTAGAAAGGGAGGAGCATAGAGCATTAGTGAGGGAACTCAAAGTGAGGAAAGACAAGGGTGAGCAGGTCAAGATAAAGGATGGGAGAATAGTACCGAAAACATTTCGGACCCATCAAGGCCAGCAACAAAAGTAAACAGAATGTAGGAGCATGTACATATGTAAATAATTCAAATGTTGTTACCTCGCACGACTGCACGGCAAATCTCGGAAACCGTTTGAACTGTGATAATAATGCACTCAACTTCCCATATGTTTCAAGAATTTCACCAGATTTATTGAAAGTACTATATGGAAATGTAGATACGTTGTCAAATAAAAAGGAAGAGTTAGAGGCACTGATTGATGTGGACAAGCCACAAATTATTGCTTTGACAGAAGTGAATCCAAAATATTTCCTTGGAATTTTTGGCACAGAAGAAATTGAACTAAGTGGATATGAACTGCTAGTGAGTAAAAGGCAGTTCATGGGAAATAGAAGAGGAGCAGAAATCCACGTTGATAAAGCACTTGGAGCAAAACCGGTTTATAACTTGATGGATCTTACTTTTGAGGAGAGTGCCTGGTGTTCTCTGAAATTGAAGGACAAAGATGCCCTACTCTTAGGATGTTTATACAGGAGCCCTAGTAGTTCAGAAGATAACAATACAGAGTTGTTGCGTGCAATTCGTTCTGCAACTGAGGAATATTTTAGCCATTTCTTGTTGATGGGTGACTTTAATTTACAGAAGTTAGATTGGCAGTTATTACATGTTGATGGTAGTCCAGATACAATGGAATGGAAACTTCTAAAGTGTACCAAGGACTTGTCACTTTGTCAGTGTGTTTCGTTCGACACAAGGTATCGCGACGGACAGCAGCCGAGCCAATTTGATTTGGTGTTTACCATGGAAGAAGTTATGGTCTAGGATATCAGGCAGTATCCATCTTTAGGGAAGAGTGACCACGGTATGATTGCCTTTGACTTCTGTTGTTAGTTAAACTTACCTGAAAGCAGTTGTGAAACTATGAGTATTTCAAAGCTGATATTAGAAGTATGAGAGAGGAATTGGCAAATGGTAACTGGGAGCAGGACTTTGGAGACAAGGATGTACAGTCGTGTCGGGACCTTCTCCATGGCCACTTGAGTGATCCATGGCAAGATATGTCCCTGTAAAACCCAACAACATGTGCAAATAAAAAAAAAGAAGTGGTCATTCATGTGTGACAAACCTGCTGGAAGCGCTGAACGACTGGACGATGGAACTAGATGAAGGAAATAATGTGGACATTATTTACTTCGACTTCAGAAAAAAACCTTCGACACAGTGCCACACCAGAGGGTGCTAAACAAACTCCGAGCATATGGTATTTCAAGTGGATTGAAATTTTCTTGTAGAGCGGAAACAACGAGTTAAGAGTACACGGATCCCTCTCAGAATGGAGTGACGTGAGGAGTGGAATACCACAGAGCAGTGTACTGGGACCCATTCTCTTTGTACTGTATATAAATGATCTACCAGATGCTATAGTTAGCTGCTGTAAGCTCTTTGCTGACGACACTAAGGTGTATAGGAAGGTTAACATAAGACATCACGCCGACTTCCTTCAAAGAGATGCGTTTCCTCTATGTGGCTGGTCGGATCGCTGGATGTTAAGGTTCAGTAGAGACCAAAATGCAACCGTGTTCAAGTTGGAAACAAAAACCTGCACTTTCAGTATGAGATGCGAGATCGAACGGAAACGTACTCCATTAAAGCAAGTAGTAAAGAGAAAGACCTGGGTATTCTAGTAGACGACAAATTAGACTTCAGCAAACATGTTGTGCAAGTGGCAAACAGAGGGAATCGTCTCCTAGGAATTATAAGGAGAACTTTTAAATTCCTGGATCAGGACATGTTTCTGCAACTGTACAAGTCGATAGTCCGTCCAAGGCTGGAATATGGTAATGTGTATGGTCCCCACCTTTTTGAAAAAGATAAAGATGAGTTGGAGAAGGTCCAGAGGAGGGCCACTAAAATTATTCAAGGCTTACAAGATCGAACTTATTGTGAACGCTTAAGAGTCTTGCGACTTCCGACCTTAAAACATAGGAGGAGGAGAGGCGATTTGCTACGGTTCTTCAAGATCATTACAGGAGTGGACCAAGTTAAAGCCGGTCAGCTGTTCATATTCCAGGAGTACAGTAGAACCAGAGGGTATGCTCTAAAGGGAGCATTTTTCGGTAATAGAACTATTAAAGACTGGAATGACTTGCCCAAATCAGTAGTGGAGTCGAAAACAACTGCAGCCTTCAAGAGAGGAATAGTCAAACCACGACACCTATTTTTACAAAGCTGGATGGTAGGCAGATCCAATATGTAAATATGTTTTTATTCGTCCATGACATCTGGATCGAGTCTTAAAGTTTTGTGGTGACAAGTGTAACGAGGAGGCACAAGTTTCACCGTGAACTTAGACCTCAATACAAGGAATCAAGGTATATTGTGCATTTTTTCTTGCAAAGTTAGCTCCCTAGACGTTGCGTCCAGTCCCTGTTTCAAGCATTTCTTTAGGAAGAGTTACTTCCTTTTGTTTCCCCTTTAAAATACTTTATGAAACAGGGGCTTGGTCCACTCTAACCGAGTCACTGAAACGTAAAGGCTGCATGTCAAAGTATCTCATTCTATCCATTGGCTCACAAGAGTACGTTTACAAGGCAGGAAATTGGTATGCGCAAAAAGCAGCACAGAACAGTCATTCTTGAATCCAGGGACCCACCTCAAGCTCTACCAGGCATTCATTACGTTCTGCTTGGCGCCTCTACATTTAGAGCTGTAAGGGTCTCACGGACTTTGCCGGAGTTGACCCAAGGTATCTGTTGCCACAGTAAACGAACATGACAACCGTCTAACTGGGCGAATTAATATCAGCCGCGATTCATCGAAATATATTTCCACAACATATAGTTTCAGGGTTATTTGTCAAAAAGCTGACTTCAAACAGTGTGATAGTGCTGTTTTGAATACATTGAATATCTGTTGAGTATATTTCAAGATAAATATACGTTTTGTGATCAGTAAAACAGTTAGACAGAATCGTTCTTGGTTTTTACAGGAATCTTGTGAAAAATGTCGAGATCCCTACAAAGGTAAATGCGGCGTAGTGCACCCTGGGAGAGGATGGGAGTCACCTGTGACCTGTTTGACTATGTGACCTATGTGCTCAAGCTCTACCAGGACATTCATTAGGCATCCCTAGGGATGCCTTATGTGTTTGTCATTTTCTTCTTTATTCTTCCTCTTCCGCCTCCGCTCACTTTTCATTTCCGTCGGATAACTTTTGAATGTCTTTGTCAATCAACTTCAAATTGGGGGTGGACATTGGTCCTGCCTAGGGGAAAACACCTATCATTTTTCAGCGCTGTCTGAAACTGAAAACTGGGTTTTTATTGACAAATCTCGTTACATGCAAATTTCCCATTTGTTGCGTCTTTTCCGTCGGCAATCAACTTCTCATTTGTTGTTTATATTGCTCCTGTCTAGGAAAAGACACCTATTGTTTTCAAGCTCTGTCCGAGACTGGATACTTGTGTTTTATCTACATTTGTTATTATATGCAAATTTCCAATATATGCAAATTTCCCTTTTGTTCAATCTTTTTTGTCGGACAGCTTCTGAATGCCTTCGTCAATCAACTTTAATTTGTTGTTCCTACTGCTTCTGTCTAAGGGAAGACACCTATTGTTTTTAAGCTCTGCCCGAGACTGGATATTTGTGTTTTATCTACATTTTCTGTTATATGCAAATTTTCTATCTGGACCATGCATACATGTATATTGTAGTGGCTGTCTTTATTTAGGTTCCAATTCCACATTCTTAATCTTATTTGCATAAATAGCACATCAGTGATTGGTTCACAGTTATGACTGTCAAAATAGCCTGAAGCCTAAAGTACATTAAGTTCCTGGAACAATTTGCATATAACAGAAAATGTAGATAAAACACAAGAGACAGTGGCCTTGCAGATTTTAAAGCCACTGACATAGATACATTAATTCAGGAACATCTCAGTGCCAAATCTAGGTAGAAGGTACAGGTAACAAGACCATGTGATAGTTTTTGTTTTTGTTGATCCACCTAAAGGTGGCGACACCTGAGAGCAAAGTTAAAATTTAATTCCCGGACAATAATTCCCTGAAATATTGAACAGATTTTATCGAGCCCAAAGCTTTAACTGTGGAAAGCTTAATATAGGGATCTAAATGATATCTGTGGACGACCGTGTCCCTGTTCTTATCCCTGTCCTTGTCCAAGAAAGTTGTTTTGGACTTAGAAAATTGTTCCTGTTCACAGCTTCTCGGCCCCACGCTATGTCTCCTGAACCAAGGTCTTCTATTCCACATCATATTATTTACCCTAAAGCATTTGCAGGAACCATAGTTTATTTCAGAAGTATAATATGAAATAACTGACGGGAGAATCCCCGCAGTACTGAACCCACTCTGGAGATTCAATCATTGGATTTTTTGCCGAAATAATTGGAACGCTATTCATCGGGTGAAAATGACGCATTCGGAGCGAAAATTGCTCCCCCGTGATAAAGAGGAGCCATTAGTGTAAGTACCTCAAGGTACCCACCAGTTGGTGATCTATTTAGGAACCTTTTGGGGTTACGTAAAGGGTGCGTTGGCGTCTGGGGTTTACTGACGAAACTCCACAAATCCACTGGTCACACACGCCTTCCAACTTTTGGCGCTAG
>JAVTVY010052350.1:0-27509 GCA_036873755.1 Hanleya hanleyi
CTCTGAGTGCGAATGCACGTTCACCAGACATTACGATATGATGCGACACCAGAAAAATATACATGGGATTGAAGACTCCGAGGAGTCCGTTGAATCGGATGCTGATACATAGATTGATGAGAGTGTATCGACTGATACCGAATCCAAGATTGCTGACAGTCCATCTACTGATATGGAGAGCTTGACCTCAGATAGTCAGCCTACATCCCAGGAAGGTGAGGCAGAACCTACCTTCTGGGATCGTATTGTGACAGCAGCTATCAATACTCACGCTGCAGCGATCGAGGACGCCGGACAGGATAACTTACAACAGGCGTACACCCAAATGCGCCCCTGCATCAGGAAAACAGCCATGGCGATCTATGAGCAGTATACCTTACTACCGCTTGAAATGAAAGGCGACCCCACGCACAGGTCCATCATGAAGATCAAGCGTCACTTGGAAGAGGATATGGGGCTACCACCCACCGAGGCCCTGGAAAATGCGATCAGAATGCGCAAACAACTGTTTCAGGACATGCTGCCCAAACAATATCCAGGCCTGCCCGACGACGATTAGGTCACACCGAGCAAAGATGAAAGTTTCTGAGAGGACGACAGACAAGAGCAGCCGAGAATACATCTAACGGGCCAGAACGAATATGACAGATACAGCGCCAAATGGCGGCCTCTGATTGGACAAGAGTCTTCTTGATTTGTAAACATATCCAACGCGGATCCCCCAGCGTGGGTATGGTGTAACATGGGGAGAATAAACCATATGAAAAAAACATGTTGTTGTTGTTGTTTTCTCTTCTGTCATCTTTGTTGTTGTTGTTTTTCTCTCATCTGTGTATATCATGGCGCCAAGGCGTTATGCTAGGGAGTTAAGGCGTAACGACGGGCGTTGACGGGCATCACTGCATATCGATGTATTGGTGGCAATTTCATGAAAATCAGAGCTTTTTGGCTAATTCACCAGGGCGTTGAAGCGTTGAGCTTGGCGTTGGCGGGCGTTGCTACAAGATGCTATTTCACACGACGCATTCGGACCAAGGATGGTCCATCTCTACACCAAATACCTTTCTTCACCGCCCCAAAATGCCCACTTTGGCTACTACTCCTACTGAAGACGTCACCAATGACGTCACAGATGACACGAACATCCCTCAAATCGGGATGTACACCCGGAGAGCTACAATATGACACCTCCCACGACACATTCGGACCAATAGTGGTCCATTTCTACCCAAAATACCTTCCTTCATTTACCCAAAATGCCCACTTTCGCTACTACTCGTACTGATGACGTCACCGATTACGTCACAGATGCTGTGGACAGGCCTCAAATCGGGGTCTACACCCAGAGAGCTACAAAATGACACCTCCCACGACAAATTCGTACCAATAGTGGTCCATGTCTAGCCCAAACACACCCCCATGGACCCCCAAAATGACCCCTTTACTTACTACACCCAACTGCGCATGCGTATATTGACGCGACTTGCAATAAAAAACACGCCATTCTGACTCTACCCCACAAAAAGCTTCACTTTGACACCTCCCACGACCTATTTGGACCAATAGTGGTCCATCTCTACCCCAAACACACCCCCACGCATCCCCCAAAATGTCTGTTTTCTATACTACGGCCAGATTGCGCATGCGCAGAATATTGAAAATGGTCAATTCGGGTGCTCCTCCACGAGAGTTTCAAAATAAGACCTCATACGACACCCTGGGACCACTATGGGCTCACCTAGACCCCAAAACGTCCACCCAGTATGCACCTATGCACTGAGCCAGTAGGCCTATGGGCCTATATACAGACCTACCCGGTACCTGAACTTTTCAAAGAAATTTTACCGCTTAACTTCGAGACCCTCCCATCGTGTTCTACATGGTGAGACGTGAAAAACAGGACCAAACAACCCAAATCGCAATGAACATGTGTGAATTTCTCTGTATGAACATATCGCCCATAGCCAGTATGGGCCTATATTTGTTTTTGTATTTGCAAGTGGGAGAAATTACTCATATAAGAACTCTTTCTTGCAAATTTATATTCATTTGAATGTCTAGGAGCTTAAGTTATAGTAATATTCAAGATGGCGACCGAACCGCGTGAACGGGAGAGTTATTTTTTTGCATATTCTTGGTTGCCGTGTAAGCACAGCACGGGAACAGCACTCCAACATCCAGTAGACCGTGGAGAGGGTGACCACTGTTACGATTTTCATTACCAAACCGAAAAAAACACACCATTCGTTGCTGACGATGGTCGAAAAGGCGCATGGATTGTCTGAAGGCGCTTAGGATGAATCAAAGCGAACGACCGACCGACAATGCGTCTGACGAACAAGAGCGAACATGACCAAAGATTGACGCAACACATGGGCAGTTCTCAAAGGGCAGCTGCCTATTGGACAAAAGCAGTCAGCGATGCGTAGTACGTGAATTATAAACACACTCATCGCGGCTCAAGTTAGGTGTGATGTGACGAAGAGGATGATTAAATGTGCAATACGCAATATACCTTTTGCTGTTTTTCATCTCTCTTTCTCTCAACTGACATTAGGGACTACATATAGGTGGTCGGGTGTGTGTGGTCTCACTCCCGGGGTCAGAGCGTTGGATGAGGGTGTTACCAATAATTGACCTTCAAATTAATTTACCATTTCAAACAGATCCAAACCAGTTCCATTTTGTATGGGCTTGGTCATAGCTTCTCTATTCCTTGGGCAGCAGTTGTCGAAGTACTCTCTCTTGATGTTTACTCGGGAGCTTCAATATAATCCCAAGCATGCCGTATAACTCATTCGTAGATCCCCGGCCCTACGACTGTTATGTACCTCAATCCACTGTGCACCGAAAGTTCAACATGCCGTTCCGTTCCTCTACTACGGATGACTCCACAGTCACGTGGAGAGCACTCGAGCGGTATTCAACACCACGAGCGTTCCGTTACGAGAACCTGCATGTTATATTTGGACCCAAGATGCACACAATGACGTCACTTCTAGTCAAAACCATCCCAACCGCAGTCTACACCACGATCCCTAGAGCGCCCCAGAGACCCCTGTGCCCCCTCTACACCTTGACTGTCTAGGCCACGAGAGCTGCTCATCCTGTATGGCCGATTTGGACCCAGGATGGCACCTGGATCGCCCAAACACGCCCTGGCGTAACCAAAAATGTCTTTTCTCTACTACTACTCGACTGCGCATGCGCGACCTCATAGCCACACCATGACCAGGACGCTGTACGACTATGCATTACAATAGCTTCAAAACGACACCCTGCCTACCATATTTGGCGTGGTCCCCATATTGCCCCACAACACCCCTTTGCAGTCCCAAAGAGGCCGTCTTTCTCTACTACTTTTCGACTGCGCAGGCGTTTCATGACGTCTCTTTCAACGTGAAACCATCCCAATCCTAGTCTACATGTCGAGAAGTTGAAGACGACAACCTGCACCGCCCCATTTGAACCATTTATTACCCCTATCTCACCCAAACACAACCCAGCACACCCCTAAAACTAGGCATGCGCACCATGACGTTATTTCCGGTCCACACACCCAATCCAAACCACGAACGCTTCATTATGAGACCCTGTACGCTACATTTGGAGCAGGTATGGTCTCATTCTGGGGTGTAAAGTTCGTTTTTGCGCATTTTATTTTCGGTAAAGTCCTATTTTCACTTCTACCTGCAATCCCGCAATGCACCTCTTGGAAGTCCACGACCCCTTGGGGACCCGTAGGGCTCATGTAGAACCATTAATCGGGGGTTTCTGTCCCTATTTTGGGGTGTAATGTCCGTTTTTCCGCATTTTATTTAAATCCGCCCGCAATCTATTATTCCGCAATGCAGGTCTCAGAAGTCCACAGCCCTTTGAAATCCTGTAGGGCCCATGTAGTCCCATTTGACGGGGGTTCGCCTCATTCTTGGGTGTAAAGTCCATTTTCCCACTTTTCCGCGATTTTGCATACACCCATCTGTCACGTGACCGGAAGTAACCTCCAGAGTCCAAGCTCCACCACCCCAAAATAATAAGAGATTTCACCTTTTACTACTATTAGCCTATATACCTTTCAGGGTAATCACTGTCCCTTAATTACTCGGGAAACATGAAAACATTGGGGGCGGGTGGGTTGGGTATAAGTAGTATATGATGCTGAAACCCCCGAGTATTATTGAACTGAACGACCTTGAGGTCACTTTCGCTTGAGATCACTTCTGCTTCGAGGTCATTTCCGGTCACATATCCAGTTGAGCAAGCCAATCCCCGTTCTAGATGAAAAGATTACATAAATCCTATGAAGGGCCGTTCGCGCCATAAACCCCTCTTTTAAACGTTTAAACTTTTCAAACGTTTAAAAATTGTAAAAGTTTAAAAAGTTTTAACGTTTAAACTTGCACCAACCAATCACATGTCATGAATTGACATTTAGAAGACGTTTCCTGTCAAAAAGCAAACGTTTCCTGTTGTAACACCCAATACTTTAGACGTTTCCACTCAAAAAGCAAACGTTTCCGGTAGTAATATTCGAGACTTTTAAACGTTTCCGATTAAAAGGATAACGTTTCCGGTTGTGATCGTCCAATAAAATGTTTTTACTTCTTTCTTACTGTAGACGTTTCCTGTCAAAAGCAAACGTTTCCGGTAGTAATATTCAAAACTTTTAAACGTTTTCGGTGTAAGAGAAAACGCTTCCGGTATGTAGTCTATTTCAACCAACCAAAACCGTCCTTACAAAGTAGAGTCTCTTTTGCGCCGAGACAATTTGCGCGGAACATGATGACGAACGGCGGGCCATTTGTTAATCTTAAGTTAACAACTTTAGTATATATGCGCGAATATTTGTAAGGGTTATTTTGATTGATTAAAACAGACTACATACCGGAAACGTTTTGCCCAAGGACATTCACACGTTTTGATGTTGAGGTTTGAATATACGCGGCACAGATAAAAAAAATTTGATTGGACGATCATAACCGGAAACGTTTTCCCTTAAACCGGAAACGTATAAAAGTCTCGAATATTACTATCGGAAACGTTTGCCTTTTGACAGAAAACGTCTTCCAAATGTCAATTCATGACAGCTGATTGGTTGGTGCAAGTTTAAATGTTTAAACTCGTTATTGTAATCAACATAGATTCCGCTCAGGACAATTCGGTCTCTCTGTAGATACCCGCTGACTACATGTGTGTGAAGCTGACACCCAGTAACACACACATGCTGACTACTGATTACCGTTGTCTTTCACCATTCTGTCACTAAGTTTAGAAAACGCGAAACAGCCAAAACGTGATTCGAAATCATGAAACCGCGACAATTATAAAAACTAGAGCTTTGGGCACTGAAACTGGGCTATTTAAATGTAAAATAGGCTGTTGGAATAATTCCACAAACACTTCCATGCTTGTAATCTCACACTACAATAGTGTAATTGTACACATACATATATTAAAAAACAAAAAACAAAATTGTGGCCGATGGAACAGATATTTTATTATGAAACCAACCTGATGAAATGATAAATAATATCTTCTCGCATGTTACCAATATTTGTAAAATATTAAACTTTTTTCAGATAATAGAAAGCATATCCTTCAGCAGAATTGGCAAGGTATCCACGTCACTGTGGAAAAAATCTTTAAAGTTGTGATCTTATAGCCCTGACATGAAACTCAATGTCGGATAGGGCTTTTGCCCATGTTTTTTATTTTCTTCATTGTGGCTTTTGTGCAGATCACAGAAAGAATGCTGAAACTCTTCTCATATTATTCATCCTCATAGCTTTCACTTATCGGCGTGCAAGGACACAATTGTTTCATACATTTATTCAGATGATATAGCAAGTAAAAATTGGCTTTATATTCAGTCTGTCATTCAAAAATAAAGCCTCTTATACATGTACTGTACTATAAATGTAGATCTATATATGGTTCACTGATTACCCTTATAATGAAGAAAATAGAGGCACAAATAGATACCAAACTACTGTTTACAAGTGTTTTATAGGTGTTTTCAAGGTGTGGTGGAAGTTGCAACTGAAGTATAATTAAAGCCAACTGAGTAATTGGTAATTCACGGGTAGAAATGGTTGTGGAGATTTAAACTGAAGACTTGCAATACATTTCTCAGCCTATACAGTTCTATATTGGTTATCTCCCCTGTCACATTTCTGTCTTCCTTGTTTGGGTACATGCGATTCGTAGAGCTCTTTGTGTAGATCAGGGAAAATGCTTGCAACATTCCATGAATATTTCAGAAGCAGAATGAAAAGAAAACATTTCTGAATACAGGGAAATTATTACGTAGATGATTTGACCACCACTGGATTTTAGAAAATTACCATAAAAAAATAATTCAGAGGGTCTTGAGGGGTAAGATTAAATGGCGAAAATTCCAAACTGTAACTCAACACACAAATTTCATGAAAATGTAAATGAATACAGGCAAAGTGAAATATCCCATTGTTTTCTACAATGAATTACACTTATACTGGTATTATTTAATACTAAATTACTGCCCAAACACGCTTTCTAATGAGAATGAGTTAGTCCCACAAAATCACTCAACACGCGCCTCTCAAAATCTGTGGTTTAGCAGACGACATATTTTGAGCAGGAAAGTAGTGCCACTGGAAAATTAACGAATACACGCATACAATTATAAATGGAGATGTAACTTAAACATATCAGACCTGCAACTATACGCGAACATTAAAAACACAGAAACCTGGACACTCTAAATAAGGAAGTTTCAGACCTCTTTCTTGTCGTGTAAGAACTCTATCTTTTGCTGTGTTAGCAAGACAAAGAGCCGGTGCTCAAGTTTTTTTTCTCACCATAAGACAGGACCATTAGTCCCTACGGGTCTAAATGGCCCCGTAAAAAAAGAGAATTTTGACGCATCACCCTTTTCTGACTAAGTGAAGGAATTGTGGCTCGCGGAAATCCTTGTGGCGACGGTTACCTACTGAGGATCGGATCTGATATGATGCGTATATATACATTCAACTATTTTTTCCGACGAAGTAGGCTCTCATTTGCAAATTGTCCGGTAGTCAGTGAGCGAGTCCATCCGAATCATTTCGTCGGCAAAGTAAGGAGAACTGTTGACATTAGAACCTTGATTTTTGGCATGAACGTGCATTACGAGACTGTTACCAGCAGGTTCTGAGCTGACCTACTTTTGATGAAAATTTGACCTATTAAAGTGACCTATAACAATACGCTTGGACCCCCAAGTCATCTAGGTTATCTATAACATTACGCTTGAACCCCCAAGTCATCTTCCTCACCCTACTTCGTAGGTTCCGTGACGTTAGTTACACTACTCATGTATATATTCAACTATTTTTTATCATAGGCCTATATATGCTTCTTCTATGACGACGGGGACGCGCAGTGAGTCGCCATAAAACTGCCTGCAGTGTCGCAAGTTTTAATATTTTGTGAACGCGGTTTTGGTCGGTATTTTTGCACAAATAGTAAATATTATTTTACACAGCATCTATCGGCATGACTTCTCTATTTTATTTCCAAACTACCTCCAGATTTTTGCATTTGCAGTGAATTGCGAAAATAAGGACAAACGAACTTGCGATTGCCTGCATCTTACGAGGTCATATAATAACAACGGCAGTGACAATTCTGCCTAAAAAATAACATACAAAGATACTGTTAATCTTCTTCCAATCTGAATGAATTTCACGAATCAAAAAAACGGAAAATTGGTGAGAAATTTGACTGCATGCTGTGAGAAAAATCGTTTATGTCCGTAAATCTTCATTGAGCCAGAGGCTGTCTTTGCATAATATTTAAATGTTTGGCTGTCTTTTCGTTGTTAAATTTATGACTGCATTTGTTCCAAGTCAATGTATTAGTGCGTTTATATAAATGTTTGCAAAAAACCCCAAAAAACAAAAAACAAACAATCCATTTTATTTCGCGGGATGGGAGGGGGGGATTGCTTTTTAAGTCACACTCAAGGTTATTTCACTCATATGGTGACAGTCAGCTTGAAAGATGGAGGGAGCAGTTTATTTTGGAGTCAATACGAGGGGGATATATTATGTAAATGTATTATGTTGATGAAAATGGCTCGTCATCAAGGGTCATACTAGCTCGTCACATAAACAGTTTTGGTCATCACCTAATAACAGCAGATGAATGGAAAAGGTGCAAGATGGCACAAACTCATCACTTTGTATTAAAGATACTGTCGTCACTATATTTCTTTCTATATTACTTTCAATTCCTGTTCGGAGTCGGTGTATTTTTGGTTTACGAGGATATAACAAAAATTAAATTGGTCACACGTCGTGGATCCATCCAGTAATCTGTTATATACTCTCACAAAAACATCCAGGGACTGCAACTCATTTTGGGGGCTTTCAGCCTGAAATTCAGGACCATTTCCTGGATTCCAGAGCATTCATCACTGAATCCAAGAAATAATTCCTGAAATTCAGGGCGTTTGTCTCCCTGAAATTGTATTGAAGAAAAGATTACAACCTGTAATTCAGGAAATGGCCCTGAATAATTTTAAGAGGGCGCCATCTGGAGCCAATCTCTACTACGTGTTATACAGAAAACGTCGTCCAGAAATCTAAGAAAACCGAACACACAGAATGGAAACACTGCTGATACGACCTCTTGCATGACATCTGAAAGAATAATTGTATTACATCTTCGTCCCAGCTTGAACCAATCACGCAACGTCACAAGAGAAAATGACGCTCGCCAAGAAGATCGCGCCCATTGTGACGTGTCAATGGTGGGGGCTTTCAGCAGCGCCAATGGTTACGGCAGCATGCAGCAGCATGTGGGACTCACTCGTGGTGTGAGTCACACATTTGGACCTGGTTAACCATGTATTATCTACAAACGTTTAGTCTGTAAAACACCAAATTCAACTATATCCTGCGTGATATTCCATATGGTGTCCCGTGTATCCCTTCTTTAACGAAAAGAGACATCAGCGACAAGAGTTGGTCTCGATACAGAACCACGATGAGCGTTCGCAAAGAGGCTTTGTACGGCAACTCTAAGGGGCTGTTCCAGAAGCCCGTCAAGAGAGTCTGGTTCAAGCTAAATCCTCTACTGGAGAAGACATCATTGTTCCTCCAGGACGACACGGAAGAAAGCAAGTTTACTCTTCCGCTGAGATCGGTCGTCATCTGTGAGAAAATCTTGGAAAACGATACCGCTTTCCAGACAGGCTGTACAGAAGGTAAGTTGGTTCATTTCTGTGCCAGATTGAATATTAAAATACACCGTTTTCCGTCTCAATAATTTGGCGGATGTTTTTATGTTTTTATTCAGCATTTATTGGACAGCCATCCTCCACATTCATACCTAATATGGGCAACAACATTTATGGACACATTTCGAGCGTATATCGGTAGCTGATTTTCGGTCTGTATTTCTCAGAGCAGTGAAATTTCGCACAGTATCCCTATGTAATTTGTGCATTTTCATCCCAAGAATGTATTTTTCGAAAGAAAATCTGATGATGATGATCCCTAATATCTTGCATGCTACTGCAGTGTCTGTCGCAAATTACGAGAGAACGGGATTTTAGGCAATATATTGGAGCCATTTTTTTCTCGGAGCACTGAAATTCCTCATAGTATCTATGTGTAATTTGTGCATTTTTATTCTGAAATTTCAAAGAAATCTATTCAGAATCAAAGAAAATCTCCAGTACCTCGCATGTTATTTCAAAGCACTTGCAATGTTGTAACATTGTGACTGGCCGCTGTGACGTCATAATTTAACATGCAAAATTGTCATGGTGAATTTGACCCAAGTATTTGACCCACTCAAGTATTTGTTGGATTTTCTCGAAATTTCAGGATAAAATGGCATAGATGATGTTCGAAATTTCACTGCTCTGAGAAAATCTGACTCCGATATATTACTGAAAAACACATTCCCTCGTAATGTGAAACAGACGGTACTTTTTAAAACACAAGCAGTGGCGATTGGTTTGAGGTCATAATTAAAATGCCAAAATGCCAGAGTTCGCAAATGCCACAAATCCAAAATCGCAAATTTGACCCAGTCGTGCAATCTCAGGATAAAATGAAATGAATCATTTCAAGACGATGTGCGAAATTTCTCTGCTCTGACATTCTCTCTACGTTCGAAATG
This sequence comes from Hanleya hanleyi, assembly GCA_036873755.1. Taxonomy (NCBI): domain Eukaryota; kingdom Metazoa; phylum Mollusca; class Polyplacophora; order Lepidopleurida; family Hanleyidae; genus Hanleya; species Hanleya hanleyi. Next base: position 10,153 of record JAVTVY010052350.1, read on the forward strand.
TGAGACAGAGTAATAATACTATATATATTACGGTATTTCTATCGATTTTCAAAAAGATTTTCTTTACATATTAATGCCATTTGTAAAGTGTGTAACGTTTATATCCAATTAGTTTTAGGATGACACTTTATTGGTTAAGCACAAATACTTGTACTGGATGGGCCGGTCCCGTGCGGGACTCGAATCCGTTCTCTCATTAGTTTGGCCATCTTAGCTTGCTAAGGGCATTTCACGTTTCAATTAACACTACCCTTAGCTCATCGACTTCAGTCTCCGTGTATTTCACCCGATGTCAGCTTCCCAAAGCATCAAGTCACACGTCCGCTCCATTCAAACGAGCCAATGAAATTATCCGTATTCAAATATTTTGACCTGGGAATCTCAGACATCAGACATGTCAATTTCACTTGAGTGCTCGAGGCGCAAGAGTGTGGGATTCTATGCGAGACCAAACCAAAGTTGAGGGAATTAGCTGTTTTATTTCTCACTCTAATGGATCAGGCTTCTTTGTTTTTCTTAAGAAAAATAATATTACAACCGGCCTAACATAGTTGAAAGAAATACAATCGGCGGCAGTTCACAGGAAAAAGATTTGTTTTCTATTTTGTGATGGGGGCGCTTCGAGGTCCACCAAGGGATCGTTTCAATCCATCGCTTTCTGGGGGTGAATGTGATTGCGCCGATGTCGGATCTTACGGGACCAATCGCATGTGACCATTTGGGAAACGCCCTAATATACTCAGATATCACCCGCGTTACCGCATGGCTATACGTACAGGAGTTTCTATGTTCGTGCCATGCATCGGATGACTGAGTTGGGCACCACATCGCTAGCCGTTATCGGGTTAAGGAGCTGTGCCAATATCCAGTCTATCAGAACGGTAGTAAAATGTACGCAAGCTAGACTCCGATCTCCGAACTTCCTCATTTGTGGGAGCTGACATGGAAGAGTGGTTTAGAACGCTTCCACATTGACTGCTGGCGATTTGGTGTCAAACTCTTCGGGAACGGGTTCGAGTCCCGCACGGGACTGGTCCATCTAGCACAAGTGTTTTTGCTTTACCAAGAAAGTGTCATCCTAAAAATAGGTCCTAATTGGACACCCAAATCAGCATTTTGATACAGGAACCTTTCTTCACAAAATAATTGATAAAAGAAAAACATGGTGCAATCCTGATGATGTCGGCATGTGTCGGTAATGATTCTGAGACATTTCCTACTTACCTTGTAGTTGACTTCTGGGAATATCTGTACTCGGAGAGATGGAGGGACTGGTGTACGGTCCGCGTCTTTGAAGGCCAACTTTTGGACTGGCTCATCGAGGGATTACACGCTTTACAGGAATCGGATACAATCTCCACCTGCCAGTCACGTGTGTTCACCGAAAATATCCGAATCACGAGGAATCCATTAAAAGATTCCGAAAAATGCGTAAGATTTACCATTTTCTCCCAAACACTCCTATTTGTTTAATTCTCTGTTTCTTGTCAAGTTTCAATGTCCTATATAAGCTTTCATGGGCGTGGTAGTCATACTAAAATTATTATAATATGCGGGAGTTTTTGGTCGTTAATCTTTTTGTGATGTGAAGAACCAATTTTGTGAATCACAGAGCAAATTATATGAACGTGAAATGTTTCCAAATGGAATACTATGGAAGATTATAGCGGCCACGGCTGTTCTCGCCCTTTGAATACAATAGGTTCATAGGGCGAGAACGCAAGTCAGGATTGACTTTCGCTATTGAAAATATGGGCAATATGCCTAAGAATCTAGCCAACCATAGAAATCTCTCATTTCCGAGGAAGCGGTGTGGCCGTGTCGGTTAGAGCGCCTGTTCTGTATGGCCAGGCGGGTGGTGCATAGGCGACGTGAGTTCGATTCTCACAAGACCGCTTTGGATTTTCTACTTTCTGCTGGTGGTCACTCGCTCCATCACGGTCCACATATAAGTGTCAGTTTAAATGTAATCAATGTGGTCCCTGTGAGCCCGTCATCTAGGGTGCACAGTACACCAGGAATTCTTCAATCCGGCAAGAAATAGACCATGGGTCTGATTTTCGGCCACCAATTGTCGTAAAATCTTCAACCCGAATCACTTATTAGTATATCATTTACGTACTTTCTGAAAAAGCAGGATTACACTGTTAAGACACTGCACTGATATACTAGTATATAGAAAATTGAATCTCGAACATTCCCCTCCAAAATTTAATCCATGACCCAATCACCGTGTAGACGAACCCAGCCATCGATCCGTCCAGGCTCGTTTGCAAAGTTAATAATGCTGATAAGAGCGCAAGAAGAATTATGATGTAGTAGAACACGGACGGTCTATCCCATTATGAAATTAGACCGGGACTATTGCTACGAAACCGTGGAGGACCACCCTAATTATACCAGCTGACGGTATGTAAAGCCGGACATATAATCTCGTATTTTGTGGCAGGTGACGTGACCGTGTCGGTGTCAGTCCTGTGTTGCCAGGCGGTTGGTGTCACAGACGACGTAGGTTCGAATTCCATTTGACTACTATTTGATTTTCTAATTTTGCGTGATACTCCGTTTAGGCACGTTACCATTAGGGAGTATACCAAAGCAAGACAAGACAGACGCAGAAGCAGCACCGTTCCCTGATAGTGTACTAATTCATGATCGATTTGGAACGGCCTATTCTTCTGAGGAACGTTTCGGAAGAATAGATCATACTTTTTTGAATGGACGCATGCATTTCTAGAAGCCCCTGAGATGAATACTTTTGTTCTTGTCTTTTTTGTTCTTTGAGAACATATTATGCACGCGGCTTTGCCTTCACCTATGACGTTTTCTCGCTGTTTTGCTTTCAGAAATCCACGGAGATAACAGAAACGCTACGCTTGAGCTACACATACTACGGCAAACGGAACGGGCCCATCGAAAACATGTTCTCGGGAAGCACGGCGTATCCTGCTAGCACCATGTCCGGTCCAGATTTCGACGATTTTATGTACGCAGACGTGGAAGGGTTCGCCTTGTCTGAGTCTGCTCTAGCCAAAACTGAAACCAATGACGATGAAGGTAAAGACGTTGAACCGTCATCAGTCGATACAGAAGATGGCCGTGATGATGGTGGTGTTGGTGGTTCACCGAACACAGCGAATGTATCAAGCGATCTTACCGGAAACGATAGAGAGAGCACCAATCAGGCTAGAAGAGTAACCCTATCATCCGAGGCAGACGAATCGATAAGGTATTGGAACAACGGAACATCTTTCTCCCAACGGTATTCTCGTTTGGACAGCGATAGTGATTCAGGCTATGGCAAGGAAATAGGTCTCAGTATCCTGACCCCTCAGAGACTGCCGCTGAACGATAACATGCCAAGTCCATTCACGCCATACAAACAATGGGCCAAATTGAAGGAAGCTGCGAGAACGTCCAGAAATTATTCCATCGATAGTTCTGTCATGGGAGAGAATAGTTTCCGTTTACCCAGCATATACGATGTGCCTAAATTTATGTGCTCTAGAATCATTCGCACCCCGCCGGACAGGGAAGATGTAGCTAATGCGATTACAGCCGAAGAGGAGGAAGAAGAAGAATATACCGATCCTTTCGTCGAAGAGTTAAGTTTGTGGCTCACTGATACCATGAAACATATGACATGGAATGACGAACGGGTGGTGGACCGTCTTCGGCGTCGCAGGACGGAACTAGCAGAAGAACGCCAGAGAAATAAAGTGACTAGAGAAAAAGTGGAGCCTGGTCAGCATTTATCGGAAGTGAACAGAATCATCGAGGAGTACGAGTCGACGTGTATGGAATTCCCGATTCTGAAAAGGTGTCACCCAGTGCCTACGTTTGAACAGTTCCTCCTACAGCTCTTGGATGACGAGGACTTCGATCCCAGATTTCGCGTCAATAAAAGACGCGTTCGAAAAATTGCTAAGCGTTACAACTTGAAAGGTGATAAGAATCAAGCGGCTTTGGTTCAAGCGATGAAGGAAGAACAGGGTAAAGGTCCACCAAGTTTACTAGAAGACCTCCGTATCATGTTCTTACCACGCTACCCCAGAGACTGCGGCAATAGAGCGTCAAAACGGAGTCCTAGGAAGAAAGAAACGCAAGAAAAGAAAAAATCTAAAGTTGTAAAGGGCGTTAAAGACAAAATCCACAAGGAAGGAAGCAACACGCACAGGGTAGGAAACGTCTTCCACAAAGAAGGCAAGGAACCAGCGCACACTCACGATAAAAGGAAGAAAACGAAGGCCGGAGCAGCAGCTACGCCAGATGCACAACACGTGGAATCCGCTAGGTCGATACAAAGCCAAAAGCCTGACAATGAACCTGGTTCTAGTATCGACGGGCAGTTTGTAGAAACAGTAGTCGGCATAACGGATTGTCCCGCTTTTCGACATAGCCTGGTTGGTATTACAGAGAACGAGGAAGGAAGCTACTCGACGAGCACTACACCTCAACAGCGAAAGCCTAGTGGTCCAAGGGGATCCCCCGAAATTACTATTACTGTTCCCGGGTCGTCTGACGCACAGCAACTTCAAGGGTCAGGGGTAGATGGCAGACAGATGGGCCACAATCGAGGACACGGGGTAAGCCAGCATGGCACTCCCCCAGGAAGAGGACAGGGAACGAGGCACCAGGGGACGCCATCAGAAGGAGAACAAAGTTCTAACAGCGAACGAAGCGCAGGGGAATATTCCGGTACTCCAGATGATGGAGGACATAATTCAACCCATCATGGATCACAAAACAGAAAAGACGGTCAGCATGTCAAATCTCCGAAATCTGCTGACAATGAACGATTGGCAGTTGGAGGTGTCCGAGCAGTGAAGAGTCAAAAGTCTGGCATAGTGTCACCTCATTTAAATCCTGAACCGAGCGATGAAGGTGGTTTGGCTGGCAACCTCAAAGCAAAACCGAGGCGACACAAGGGTGAAGGGAATTCCTCTATACGGGTGGGTAGTGGCGTTTTCCCTTCTAAGTCGAAGCAGGGTTCCTCGCGGATGAGCTTGAGCAAAGGTTCATCGAGGAAAGGTGGATCGACGGCCAACCTTTCTAGAGGGAAATCTTCTGTTGATACTCACCGTTCATCTCGTCCCATGGACACGGCCGAATCGATTCCAGTCAAAGGCAGCAATGGTACGTCCGACAGGGACATGGACGAAAGCCCCGACGGTGATTACGGAATACCCGAGCTTTTTGACGGCAGCAAAATAAACCGCCGATACAGCTTTGACCGAATGAGAGCAAAGAGAAAGGACGAGGATCGGCCAAACTTCAAAGATATACTAAAGAAGTATATGAAAGTCCAGAAGGCCGTCGGTGTATTCAAGAAAAACAATGCACCGAAAACCAAATTTGGGAAACTGCGAGGATCAGGGAAAGGGTTTCAAAATCCATTCCAGTTATCTTCTCCCAGTCCTAGTCCGGAGCAAGGTGGACTAAAAGCGTTCTTCGGAAAAGCGTTAGGGAAAAAACGTCGCATGGCGGTAGTTCCGGTTCCGGTCGTCATTCCAGACTTTCGACACTTGGGGCCTACTGAATTCAGGCGCAAACTTCTAAAAGCTCTGGAGGATTTCGTGGTTCGGAAAGAGCAGGTTATTTCGAGTCATAAACACAGGAGCATTACATGCATCACATTTACCCGTTCTCATATCTTCCTCTGAAAAGTAAAGTATCCTATAAGCATCACCATTTTACCTCGGTCTTTCATGGACAGACATCAACCTTTTGTTCGGCAGTATATAGGTTTTAGTTTCGTGAGAATTCATATTGGGGTAATTTCACACTATGGATAGTGACCGTATAGTTGTTCAAATTTAGACTGACAATTGGAGGAGAACTGATAAGATAAAAATATTTTATCAGCATTCAATGGAAGTTATTGATCTACTTTTTCCCGGCATTATTCGCTTTAATTGTTTTAGTATTCTCATATGTATCCAAATCCATGATCGACCAGCGAATTCGGTGATACATATTATAAATGTTTGAAGAGAAACAAAATGCCCAGTGAATAATGTCCTTTTTCCCGCGGTTTTCGTTAGGAAAATCATGCACGAAAAACAAATGTCTTAGCTAAATTGCAAGATAGGGGTTCGACATTTTTCCCAAATCAGACATTCATTCCGTTTTCACTGGCGAGACCAAAAAGCTTAATTTCAGGATATCGCGATGCAGACATGCAGTCTTCGCCAAAAGGGTTGTTGCATCAGAAGAATTTTCAAACTCGGACATACGACGGCGTTTCTGGCGAATTAAATTGATTTTATGAATATTTCATGAATCCTTAAGAGATCTATGTAAATGTATGCAAAATTCAGGCAATTTTTTTGTGAATTAAAAACAAATTTTTCTCTGGAATGAGTGTCAGTGGTTATCATTTTAAACTGGAAGACTTTTTGTTCAGTGTGGTGAATTCCCACGTCGAACTTTAATTATTGGCATCGAGCGCCATGGTTTGCCTGTCAATCTAGGCCTGCTAGTCCACTGATCCGGAATACTAGTACATTAGCCGAGCTTAGCCGTATACGGTGCTCGCATCACCCCTCACCCCGACCTTTTGCAAGTAAATTTCATGTTATTAAGCTACAATTTTCCTCAGTAAACACTTATTGCATTCCGTGTTCAGATCGAAGTAACAGTGCAAAAAAAAAAAGAATTCTCCCCAGATCTCGCTCTGCAAGTCACGCCCAAGAGCACGCAAATGATTCCTTCTCCATTCGAGAGTTGAGAGAGAGAGAGAGAGAGAGAGAGAGAGAGAGAGGGTGTTAGATTGAATGTTGCGTTCAGCAATATTTCAGCTACAGACCCAATTTCATTCCTCTATCCAGTTGGGTTTTTTTTTTACAGGTTTTGCGTTCCGTTTCGGTTTATTCGGTTCATTTATCATTCAACTGCCATAGTTCTTCGTTCGGCTCCATTCATCCACGGTCATCGTTCATCAGTCTTCATTCATCGGTCTTTGATCATCAGTCTTCGTTCATCAGTTTTCGTTCAACGGTCTTCCGTTATTTCGTTCTGGTTTTATTCCGTTCGTCGTTCCGTTCACAATAAAAAGGTTAGACGCGTGTCAGTCTTCCTGCAATTTTGTATCAGAAAGACGTGTTCAATGGGGTCATTGTATATCATTGAAAGGCTTATTCTGGAGGCTACAAAAATGCACTTTTATTCAATATCAACTTATTTGACGTATCTGCGGTATCTGCGGTATCTGCGTTCTTTCATCGTTCTGTTTTAAAGCGTCCCAAATAAACGTAAACGGAAGGAATGCAAAACAAACATGGATAGATGAACGCAATCCAGTCAGTACATAGAAGCAAGCAATATGGAATTCTATCAAATAACATTATCAATCCATAATAAATCTAACAACGTCAAACAATCTCTTATGATACTTTCTTTTTGTGTCCTCTGAATGCAACCACCATACCCATAGGAGTCCGCGAACTCCACCTCAAAGTTCCAAATAACACTTTAATGTTTACTAGACTTGGGCAGTTTACAAACACCTCTAACAAAGTCTCTTCCTACCTTAACATCTTCATCATTATACAAAACCATAGTCGTTTTTTTCTTAGATTTCTCTTAGAATTCACAGCGATATGTTCTTAACATCCAAAAAATTCTACTGTTCATAATCTCAGGAGGAGAGATCATCTTCTTTGAACCACGCCGAAGAGTCCACGCCGAATGTCTATGGTGTAGGGCCATAAGTCTTTAGGTACTACTAGTATTAGCATTTGGGGCTGTCTTAGCACTATTACGCCGATCCACTAATTGGACCAGTTCACTGAACGTTCTCACCTGCCGTACTTCCAACCGATCTCCTCGTAACAGAAGCATAGGATGTTGGAGTTTCTCCACAGTTAGCCAGTTCACTTCTCTGCGTAATATCACCACGATCAGTCGCCATCTGTTCCACACGGTTGTCACACACCGCAGCAGGATCATGCCTATGGAAAGCCATCAGTGTCATAACTTCTGGTTTCCCACACGTGGTAATTCTACTTTCCACGCGTGGTAATTCTATTTTCCACGTGTAGTAGTTCTATTTTCCACGCGTGGAAAATACAGCCAATGGGTTGACTAGTAATTACCATGTGTGGATATTTCGACTAATTATTCAACCTGGAAATACCACACGTGGAAATTATTTACCACATGTGGAAAATATCTACCAATGATAGAACTGAGATACCACGTGTGGATCTTATTTCCCAATCGTGGTATTTATCATCCAATCATTGAATTCGGAAATACGACGCGTGGTAAATAATTTCCACACGTGGTATTCCCAATTATCCGCGCGTCGAAATTTCATTTTACCCAGCCAATGAATGAAGGCTTCACAAAGAAAGGTCGCTCAAAAATACTAGTATCAGAAATTAACAGTTTGGAGCGACTTTGCAGGCTTACCAAACATGCTTTGTATTATCTGATCATGTGTACTGTATTGTAGATGTATACATTTGTGACTATAGCCATGGTGCTCCTCGATAGCATAAATTGCGTGAATCTGCTTTCTGTAACGATTGTTTTAATTGGCAGAATTTAAAAACGGAATTACCACGCGTGGAAAAGCGAATTACCACGTGAGTAGTAACCATGCGCGAGAACAAAAAATGGGGCGGTATTGGGGCGGTGTGCGCAGGAGTGTTGTGCGCAGGTATGACGTCACTTCCGGTCTGGATGAATGGGGCGTGACCTTGGGGGCATGGATTGCTCCGCAGTGATGCGGTCTGGCGGTGATGCGGTCTGCTTCCGCGGACCAAAAGTAGTCCCAAAACCGTGGGTTTTCGTGAGAATGTTCGGCAATCTGTAGGGACCGCTACTGGACCGACAAGTGAGGTATCAATATGAAGCATACGTGAAGGGGCATCTGATGGGCTGGGTGTGGGGTTGAAATATCGTCATTCTGCGCATGCGCGGTGGACAAAGTGTATGGAAATAGACGTTTTGGGGTCTAGATGGGCCACTAGTGGCCCTATGGAGTCGTAGGAGGTATCAATGTGAAGCCTATGTGAGGGGGCATCCGCCTGCTCTAGTGTCTCGGTCGTTGTCCACATTCTGCGCATGCGCAGACAGGGAATTGTGGGAAAAGGGTATGGAAATAGACGTTTTGGGGTCTAGGTGGGCCACTAATGGTCCGATGGAGTCGAGTGAGGTATCAATGTGAAGCATTCGTGAAGGAGCATCCGCCTGCACTAGTCTGTCGTTCGTGTTCGACGTTCTGCGCATGCGCAGACAGGGAATTGTGGGAAATGGGTATGGAAATAGACGTGTTGGGATCTAGGGGAGCCCCTAATGGGCCGATGGTGTCGTATGAGGTTTTATTTTGAAGCTCTCGTGAGGGAGCATGCGTCTGGACTAGTGTGTCGTTCGTGTTCAACATTCTGCGCATGCGCAGACAGGGAATTATGGGAAAAGGGTATGGAAATAGACGTTTTGGGGTCTAGGTAGGCCACTAATGGTCTGATGGGGTCGAGTGAGGTATCAATGTGAAGCATATGTGAAGGAGCATCCGACTGGGTGAATGTGACGTAACACTGACATCATTCTACGCATGCGCAGTAGACCAAGGGTATGGAAATATACATTGTGGCGCCGACATGGGTCACTATGGGTCCGATGGAGTCGTATGAGGTCTTATTTTGAAGCTCTCGTGAATCAGCATCCGACTGGACTCATGGCTCGTCTGTGTTCAATAGTCTGCGCATGCGCAGTCTGGTCGTAGTATAGAAACCCACTGTGGGTCCATGGTTGTGGTTGGGTGGTGTGGGTTGTTCGCACAGACGTCACTTCCGGGTTTCACTAAAACTACCTCCAAACCCAGAAGAGTTCCAATGTTCCCGTAGACGTAGGGTCCGGATTTTCAACATCCGGGTTTTCCCCGGCCCGGGCGCAGTGCGCGCGCTCGGGTTTTCCGGCTGCACGCGCGCGCGCGGGTTAAAGGGAGGTTTCGGAGGTGTGCAAGGGCACTATATCACATCGGGGTATATATTTCATCCAAGTATAGCGGAAAGCGGTTGTCGTGAATAACAACAAGTTCAGCAAGGTTTATACAGTTTATTATCCCCAATGTTACATCATACTCAGGCTGCGGGAGCCGCCCTGGGTATGTTTAGTATGTTCACAGCAAAACAAATTGAAATATCAAACATCATGTTTTATTATTTAACGCACCGTCACATTAGGTACAAGTGTTTACTGAGCTCAAGTCAACGATCAGCATGTAGACAGAGAGTATATACGGCATGTTATGCTATTCATCAGTGCAAGGGTGACGCATTCAGCCTATGGGGGTGGTCGGTCAGCTTGGTAACGAAGAACGTAGCATTGGTGACCCTCTCTACGACCCATTGTGTGTTGGGGCGTTGACGATGTGCCCATCTCAAGGGATCCACGGTGTCCAGTTTCTCCAGCATCGTCTCTAGCGACGCCCGGTTAATGATGGTGAACGGTTGGTCAAACACATGGCTGTTATTAATGGCATAATAATACCGTAACTGGTCCGTCTCTTTGTGACGTAAGATGTACCCGAAAGCGACATTCAATCTGAAGACCGTAGCTTGGTCATTGAAAATGGCTTCCACGTAGCTGCGTAGACGGGTGAGGTCGGTCAGTGGGAAATTGTAGATATCTGGAATGGGGCGATCACGGTGGAAAACGTGCCGTATCATGGGCCATTGGCGCCGATAGATGTCATTCACTGGATGTAACAGATCGCTAGGAATATCCACTGCATCTTCCAGAAAATGTTCGATGTCGTCAGGCGTATGACTGGCAACAGTAATGCTAGGGACTGGCTGGATATCTAGGCTCTTCTGAACTGTGGGTATAGGCGGGCTCTCTGTGATCGCATCACCAGTGGCATTCGTCTTCCCGGGCTCATCTTCACTGGGTCTGACCCTCCTGGGTGCCTCTTTAGTGGGAAGTTGTCGCCCAAACCGTAGAGACGGGGTATGAATCAAACGCTGATGCCGTCTTAACTGACTGGGTCGTTTGAAGAGTTGACCACATTCATTACATTATTCCGTCGCGCCGTCGTGGAATGAGCGTTCGTGGCGCAGTAAATGATCCTCCCGATTAAATGACCGTGCGCAGGTTATACAAGTATACCGTGTGCCGTTGTGGATGGAGGACTCGTGCCGTCGCAAATCTTCCAGGCGAGTAAACTGCTTCTGGCAAGTTGTGCAAGTGAACATCTTGGTGCTGTTTCGTGCCATATAGGTCTTCTCCGCCATGATATCTTCGACACCGTGTTTAAGGATTATGTTTTCCACCATAAGCAGATCACTTATATCGGCCACATGATGCATCTCATCAACGAGGCGAATACGGTGCTGTAGAAGCTTAGCTCGGTGAGATGACTCCATGACTGTTGGCTCAGGCTGGTCAGGCAAGTAGCTGTTATGGTCAGATAGGCTGGTGAAGTTGCACTGGTGAGGCAAGTAGCTCCTCTCGTGAGATAGGCTCAGGCTGGTCAGGCAGGTTCCGGCTGGTCAGGTCAAGCAGGCCAATGAATGCAGCAATGCCCTAAAAAATTCCCACTTTTATACACCTACATAGAAGTGCCCGGATGCAGGCGCGGACGTCAGCGAAAAATACGGACGTCACCGAAAAGACACGGTCTTCACCGAAAAGACACGGACGTTACCGAAAAGACACGGACATCACCGAAAAGACACGGACGTCAGCGAAATTGTGGAAAACCCCACAGACAGGCCAGTACATGCATTCCTATCATGTTCCCAGGTCACGCCCCATTCACCCAGGCCCTCATACATAGAAAACCCCCATCATGTTCCCAGGTCACGCCCCATTCACCCAGACCCTCATACATAGAAAAAAAACCCACAGACAGGCCAGTACATGCATTCCTATCATGCATTACCCAGGTCACGCCCGATTTACGCATAATAAAAGGATTGACCTGTAATCTTTGTTGTTGTTGCTCTCTTTTTTGGTCTAACCAATCAGAATAGTACGTATCACGGACTACACCCGTAGAGTCAAGTATAGACGCGCATGTGTGACATGGTCTATAAAACTCGTCCCTCTGGATCCCACACCCCCATTCCTACGGTTGCAGAGCCATGACGGACACCCACCCCTATGCGACTCGCATTTTATGGCATGCGACCGTGGTTAATTCACTCACGGGTTACCGAGCAGTGGTTCGGTCCATGTTTGCAGATGGCGACGACAACGAGGGGCGACGCCAGATCCTGAAAGAGTTCACAGAAGCGGTCCTCGACAGAGGGCACTCGATGGACTGGTGAGAGGTGTGCCATCATTCACCACTACTGGACTATGACAGCCATTCTTGATGCTCCGGCTATGGACCACGAGCGCTCACGCCGCAACCAGCGACGGCTGGTTGGCCTAGTAATGGTCTGTGCCCTATTGACCCTGACGCTGTGGCATTGACAGTGGGACCTGACCATAAAAACGAGGGTCAGACACAGTGTGCGTCATTCACCGATTGTCATTGGGTCAACCATGTCACCGAGGGACCTGACCATAAATGCGAGAGACAGTCAGAGGGTGTGTCATTCACCGTTCGTCATTGGGTCAACCATGTCACCAGTTCTACGAGCCATACTTCCCCTTACACCCCGGGTGGGGTTACACGTCTATGAAGATCAAGTCACCCTCGTGGAAGGCCGTGGAGATGTTTGCTGGTGGCGCGCTGAGACCGTATCGAATACGGTTACGCTACACCGTGACGGCTGGACCAAATTTAAACGGGTGTTGAGTGGCGAGCTCGACGGAAACCTCATCCACATAGACAATGCCATCTACGTACACCATGGACCCTTCTTCCCACGCCTGGGCCGTTACCAAGACCCTACGCGAGGCTTCACCCTAGACCCCGATCTGTGAACAGCCTTCGAGAAAGTGGTGCCTAATGTGGACCAGCTGTTTACACCGGACGAGCGGTCATCAGACGAGTTGGAGTGGGCTCGTGCCCTGAGAGAAGCGGCGGCAGAACCCAATGAACAAATTTCTAGCAATGAAGCGGAGGCAGACGACGATGCCATTGATTACCCGGCTAAACTCAGTGACATGACCACCCGATCCTTTGATCTCACGGGGTTCTCCCTATAAATACGACAGTCAAATCTGGTACCATTCACGTACTGACCATGACGGAGCATATAATACTGGCGTATCTCAGCTTGACCCCCGAGGTTTTCCTGCACGTTTATGCGGATACGGTCGATATCATGGAGGAGGTGGGATACATCTGTGATGCAGCCCCTACGCAACCGTGCCCGGCTCACATTCGTTTGTCTCGGGAGGGCTGGACCAAATTCAAACGGGTGTTGTCTGGTGAACTGGACGGCGACCTCATTCACTTGTGTCACGATGTGTACATCCGACGCGGCCCCTTCTTTGCTCAATTGGCTCGGCTAAATGGGGATACAGTGCATTTTACCCTTCACCCTGATCTATGGTCTGCGTTGGAAGATGCCGTGGCAGATGTGGATCAAGTGCTTATCAAGCGGTCATCAGACGAGTTGAACTGGTCATTTACCATGGACACTGTGCTGGCAGAAGACAACGAAGAAAACCCTTGATCAAGACACCCCACATCTCCAGAGCCGTGACACGTAGCAAGTCACCGCGACGAACACGACGCCGGACACAACCGCCCAAGGCCTGGAACACCTATTAAAACCAACAGCAGCAGCAGGACAGCTCAGTCGCCATGTTTTACCTCACCCTACCCAGTAACAATTCGCTGGATGTGTTTCCTGATAACACCTTGGACAAGTACGTCACCCAGTTACCGCAACCGTTGCATTTACCTGGACGATGGGAATGTGGCCTCGTGGATATCCAATACCCTTACTCATGGTACAACGTGCGAGCCAATGAAGTGTGGTACGAGGTGACCTACGAAGGAAAAGACGCCCGACTCACCCTCGCCGAAGGCCAATACGATACTCCCAAGGAGTTCATGCAGGGGCTGACAAGACTGTTGCATTATAAGGATCTACGGGAGGTCACGAATGTTTCAAAACCCATCCAAACCTTTCCCTTCAAGAATCACGTGGACTTCGATTACAACGCACACAACGACAAGGCACAGATCATCCTCACCGCCAACGTGAGTGTCGTACTGAGTCCTATCTTACAGCAAATGCTGGATTTCGATCTACAGACGTTCGCTGGTCCCACCGCCCACCAAGGCCAGATCCCGATGGATATGAAGTCGGGTATGTACGGACTCTACGTCTACTCGGACGTGGTCGACAACCACATCGTGGGCGATATCAACACACCTCTATTACGGGTGGTCCCCATTAAAAAGACGTATGGAGATCAAGTTACCCACAGTTTCACTCACATGCTCTACCTACCCGTACGACAAACCGACATCAACACTATCACGGTGGATATAAGAGATGACACGGGACGACCAGTGGCATTCGAACGAGGAAAAGTGGTGCTGACACTTCATTTTCGACAAGCACGTGCTCCCCACTTTGCATGATGAAAGTACCTTACGAGTGCGATGCACGCAGCTATATGGACTATTATGCCCAACAGGCCGGAGGTGGCCTTCCGGTCTTTAGTGGTGCACGCATGCAACGAGGACATGGGCTGGGAAACATACTCGGGAGCATCGTCAAAACGTTCCTGCCCTTGGTGACGCGTGGAGTGAAAGCAATCGGCAAACAAGCGGTACGCAGTGGACTGCAAGTCGCCGGTGATGTCTTGGGGGGTACGGCACCCAAAGAAGCCTTGACACGGCGGGCCAAAGAAGCAGGAGGCGTCTTGGTCGCCAAAGCACAACGCACCGTAGCGACCCAGCGACGACGCACATCCAAGACCCAGGATATCTTTTCTTAAAACATGTCCTTGATCCACGCAGAGTCCTGCCCCTCCACCAACAGTGAATTTGATTTGTGGACCGTCCCGCCCACACAGACCAGTGCCGAACAAGGATTATGGGTGGAGCATCTCTCTCCCGCTCTCCAGCATCAACGAAACAGGGCCCATCGAGTTCACCATCAGTAATGCGGATACGGCCTATGTGGATTTAGCCCATACATACTTGTATGTGAAAGCCAAGATCGGCAATGGAGATGGCCCCAGAATCGTCGACCAAGCAACGGTGGACCCGACGAATCTCTGGCTGCACTCGATATTTCAACAGGTGGATATATTTCTCAGCGACAAACTCATCAGTGACTCGACCAACACGTACCCCTATCGAGCCTACATCGAGACGCTGATGTCGGATGGACGAGAGGCTAAAAAATCTCAACTGAGATCCGCTTTATTCTACCAGGACACAGCCGAGCACATGGGCGCAGAGAACGACAATGCGGGATATAACAAACGGAAGGCTTTGACTGCGAACAGCGTCTCGGTGGATCTCATGGGTCGACTGCACGCAGACATCTTCATGCAAGACCGGTACCTCTTGAACAAGATCCCCATCAAAATCCGACTGATACGGGCGCCTCCGACCTTCGCCTTGATGGTCCCCTGTTCTGGGCTTAAGTTCTATCAATGTACAAGCCCCCTGTTCTGGGCTTCAGTTTTCACGTGGTTGTTCTCACGTTGTTGTTGTTAGTTATTGTTGAATAAAAAAACAAAATGAGATCTCACCCAAAAAACCCTGTCTTGTGTGTTTTCTATATGAGCATAATGCATGAAGGCTATAACAGACATGTGGGGATTCGGTGAAACTGGCTTCGAACACCGTGGAGAAAGTAGCCAATCAGTGGCCTAGGATAATCCGAAATTCCCCCGTGCAGGCGTGCGGCCGGATAACCCGCACGCGCGCGCGCGCTGCGACCGGACTAGCCCCCGCGCGCGAGCGCTGCGGCCGGGGCGGGCCGGGGCGGACCGGGGCGGGCCGGGGCGGGGCGGGCCGGGCCGGGCCGGGCCGGGCCGGGGCGGGGCGGGCCGGGCCGGGCCGGGCCGGGGAAAACCCGGATGTTGAAAATCCGGACCCTACGTCTACGGGAACATTGGAACTCTTCTGGGTTCGGAGGTAGTTTTAGTGAAACCCGGAAGTGACGTCTGTGCGAACAATCCACACCACCCAACCACAACCATGGACCCACAGTGGTGGGTCAAACACACCCCCACGCATCCCCAAAATGCCTGCTTTCTATACTACGACCATACTGCGCATGCGCAGACTATTGATCACGTACGAACCAGTCGGGTCCAGTCGGATGTTGATTCACGGGAGCTTCAAAATAAGACCTCATACGACTCCATCGGACCCATAATGACCCATGTCGGCGTCACAATGTCTATTTCCATACCCTTGGTCTACTGCGCATGCGTAGAATGATGTCAATGTTACGTCACATCCACCCAGTCGGATGCTCCTTCACATATGCTTCACATTGATACCTCACTCGACCCCATCAGACCATTAGGGGCCTACCTAGACCCCAAAACGTCTATTTCCATACCCTTTTCCCATAATTCCCTGTCTGCGCATGCGCAGAATGTTGAGCACGAACGACACACTAGTCCAGACGCATGCTCCCTCACAAGAGCTTCAAAATAAAACCTCATACGACACCATCGGCCCATTAGGGGCTCCCCTAGATCCCAACACGTCTATTTCCATACCCTTTTCCCACAATTTCCTGTCTGCGCATGCGCAGAACGTCGTACACGAACGACACACTAGTGCAGGCGGATGCTCCTTCACGAATGCTTCACATTGATACCTCACTCGACTCCATCGGACCATTAGTGGCCCACCTAGACCCCAAAACGTCTATTTCCATACCCTTTTCCCACAATTCCCTGTCTGCGCATGCGCAGAATGTGGACAACGACCGAAACACTAGTGCAGGCGGATGCCCCCTCACATAGGCTTCACATCGATACCTCATACGACTCCATAGGGCCACTAGTGGCCCACCTAGACCCCTAAACGTCTATTTCCATACCCTTTGTCCACCGCGCATGCACAGAGTGACGATATTTCAACCCCAGCCCATCAGATGCCCATTCATGTATGCTTCATATTGGTACTTCACTCGACCCAATCGGTCCACTAGCGGTCCCTACAGATTGCCGAACATTCTCACGAAAACCCACGGGTTTGGGGCTACTTTCGGTCCGCGGAGGCAGACCGCATCACCGCCAGACCGCATCACGTGGTATTTCCAGCTCTATCACAGGTGGGTGTTTTCCACACGTGGTAAATAATTTCCACGCGTGGTATTTCCTGGTTGAATAATTGGTCGAAATATCCACACGTGCTAATTACCAGTCAAACCATTGGCTGCATTTTCCACGTGTGGAAAATAGAATTACCATGTGTGGAAACCCAGAAGTTATGACACTGATGGCTTTCCATACCATGC
>JAVTVY010052351.1:0-26199 GCA_036873755.1 Hanleya hanleyi
ACATTTGCCCTATAAGACAGTCCTATATACGTATCACTTCACCAAGGATATTTTATCCTCCCCATGCAGTTTCTCATAAAGTTCATGTATACGGAGTATCAATCAACGTTGAGAACCCGTCTGCTCTTGTTCCCTAGATAAATTATAGTAGATAAAGCATAGATCGTTCCTATCGTCATGCTGATAACCTCTGGTGATATCGTTCGAATAATGATCGAATATAAATCGATACCACGAAAATCAGGACATTTACGTAATTTGTTGACCCTCTTTTGTGCATATAACCCTCACCAAGTATAAAATTTGCTTAACATAATTCCTCGCCCTAAATTCACTCGTTGCATAAGAATATTAAATATGTTCCAGAAATGGAACGTCACTCAGTCATACATAGTATGTGCCCTGAACGCTATCCACTTGAGTTGTATTGGGGAACACAGCAAGTACTGATTGCAATGCAACGGTATATTGCGACATCTAAGTTATAACACACGTCTCAACATAGTGCAGTGCATACTAGTTATTGCATCGTATTATCGTATTGCAATATACACTCGTTATGACGGTGGTATGACACGATAAACCCAATAACACACTCGTATAATACGAGTTAACACTACCGTATTGTAATATGAACTCGATAACACGATCGTATTGTAATATGAACTCGATAACACGATCGTATTGTAATATGAACTCGATAACACGGTCGTATTGTGATATGAACTCGATAACACGGCCGTATTCCAACAAGAACTAGTTAAAAAAAATCACATTGGAATAAAAAGCAATTAACGCAGTCGTATTGCAATATCAACTCTTTTAACACAATCGTATTGCGATACCAAATCTTTATCACGATCGTATTGCGATAAATACGAATTAACGCAATCGTATTACGACACAAGCTTGCTAAATGTTCATTTTGCAATGCAAACAGGTTAAGACAATTGTGTCGCTATAAGAAAGTGTTAACAAAGTCACCCACTGATTCAAACTAGCTAGCGCAGTGATACGGCAATGTACCGCGCTTGTTATCGTTGTATTGCAATTGTTAACACAACTAACTGAAAATACAAACTCGTTAATACTGTGGTATTGCAATATGAGCATTTGTATTGAAATATGTACACGTTAACACTGTTGTGTCACGATTAAAGGAGGAGGAGTAGTAGGGTTTAACGTCGTTTTCAACCTTGTTTCATTCATATCACGACAGTGAATACATGTGCCAAAACACGAGAGTACTCACAGTTCCTATTACCCTGGATACTGATCAACCCAGCCAGTACAGCACCCGGTCACTCATCCAAGTATTGACAGAGCTTAAGGTTGCTTAACTTCGGTGATCTGACGAGAACCGGTGTGTCCAACGCTATAAGCCGTGTCGCGATAAAAACGTGTTATCAGTCATACAATGATCGAACTTGAGGACAAAGTCATACTGCAATATGAAGTAGTTAATACAGTCGTACAGGCTAATTAACATTTTTGTCTTGCAATACAAACATATCGCAATACGAACATCGTATCAGTCGTATCGCGATAAAACCGTGTTAACACAGTCATGTACTGATTCCACCTCATTAACAAGTATAATACCTGGTTACTATAGTGGTAATGTAATGTAGATTACATTGTACGGT
The DNA here is from genome assembly GCA_036873755.1 of Hanleya hanleyi. Taxonomy (NCBI): domain Eukaryota; kingdom Metazoa; phylum Mollusca; class Polyplacophora; order Lepidopleurida; family Hanleyidae; genus Hanleya; species Hanleya hanleyi. The sequence goes on from JAVTVY010052351.1 coordinate 1,647, forward strand.
ACCAGTACTTAACACAATCGTCTTAAAACGCGCAAACCCAATCTTCGTGAATACAGCGCCGTTGGAACGGCTAATACAACCCCGGTGAGACAATTTATAAAACCACGTTGAGACAGTTGTATTGCGATAAAAAATATTATCATATCATAAAGTGGTAAAAGATATTAACAGTCTTATTCCAATATAAACTCATCTTTGGAACTTCATCATTTCCCACATATAGAATAGCTGAAGTTGCCCGAGTTATATATTAGGCATGAAGGGTACAAAATAACAAATCAGCCAGGCCGTTTTGCAGAATATTATCATTATTTTCCTCATTCTATAAGGTGATGCAATGGGAATTTGGCCATATGTTCAGTGATGCATGTAACTTGGATCGCAAAGCAAGTTAGAGATGCGTCTACTTTAAATCACATATTTAGATGGGGATAAGTGAGACAAAAGTTTTCATAAAACTTACCGGACTAATGTTGTGTACCCCTGACGGCTGTACAAATTGGTATTTCGCTCTCTCGGTTGGGGAATTAGGTCAGACTGATGTGATCGGTCCTGATGTCACTTAAACGACCGGCTTCAGAGAGGTCAGTTTATGCACTATCAAAACTAGGTCATCTCACAGCTTTTGATGCATTTGGCCATGTACCGGGTACATGCTTTCCTTATCCCCTAGGGGGCGTGGCTTAGGCTAAAGTAGCCACTGGACAATTCGATCAGAATTATATCTAACATATTTGGCATTCATCCCCTTTTACTTAGTGATTAACTGAGTGGTCATATATGATGATTGTTCAGTATATTCTGATTTAGGCTTACTTAAATACTGAGTATCAAATGGAAACAATTGTTGACTTTCAGTTTCGATTAATTTTGCTGGAACCAAAAGTAAACTTTTCGTTTCAGGAAGAATTTCACGATACCTGTACGAGCTTTGGAAAATACTAAATTTTCCTCTAACGGCTGCTCCAGGCACTAATTAATATTAGCCAGAACTGGAGGAGTCTAATTTCCTTTGTAGTGAATAATTGTTGTTTGGCCACGTCCATCCTCACCCTATACCTCACACAGCTAGAGTTTCTGAGTTATAACTATTATGAATTTGTATTTCCACAAGAAATGGAAAGGAATTAAAAGATTTGGTAGCAAAACGGAACAATCGAAGCTCCCGGTCATTCTGCATGTTCTGCATCGTACTGTATAAGGCTAATATACAGAGCTTCCGCAGTTAGAGTGAAGAAAACGTGCGCTGGGACGATTCATGTTCTGACGAACTAGAAGCATCAGATCATGGAACGGAATCACGTTCGTTTGCTTCGCCATCTTGGACTTTGCTTATGCATGATGCATGAGTTCCCAGGCTATTGTACCAGCAAAAAATGCACAGGTACATATATAAAACTATCTGATTGCTTTTGAAATTATTCATACCTTCTGACGGGAATTCACCCTCCCCAATCGTAAATCTCTGGGATTTGCATTGAACACCAATCTTAATAAATTAATATCCAATCAATGCTCCCCAATCGTGTATGTAGCTATGTAGCTACAAGCGACATATCCAAATGGGGGAGCAGATAGGATTTAATTTTAATTATATTGATCGGACACCATCTTGAACATCTTTCGATGACGACAGATACACGTGCATATGTGTATAAATGTATATTTCATGTCAGCGGTGCCAATGGGCGTTGAATGTCCTTTTTGATTTTTGTTTTCCAGTTTTATGCCACCACATCTACCATATCGTTCGGCATAGCTTTACTGACAATTTTTCAATCTTCCCATTGAAAAAGTTTCTGTCCCAATTGGCGTTTAATGCCCTTTTTGATTTTTGTTTAATTTTGCCTCAGCCCCTCAGGCAGCTTGTCGTAAGAGGATATTAACTGGGGCATCCGTGGGTTTCCCTGGTGTGAAAAGGAATAGGGCCCTACCCGTGTGGTTCCCGGGTGTGGAAAGGAATAGGACCCAACGTCGTGATATGACTGAAATATAGTTGAAAGCGACGTTGAATCTTATTCACTCACTCAATCACTCCTGTTTAATTTATGTCACCCCATGAACCCAAATCGATCCTGACAAAGTTTCACGACATTTCGAACAAAAGTGTGTGGCCGTATCGGTCAGCGAAACTTCATATTCTCGGCATCCGTTAGTGGGAGCTAACTGTCCTTCTCCCTCTGATACTCTCCTTATCACAGATGGACTCATACAAGTTGTTACAGCATGTATATTTTATGTTCCAGGGATAAAGTAACCATTTTTTTTGTGTTTTAAAGTCAATTTGTCCAAACCCATAGCTATTTCCAGACAAAGATTCACAGCCTCTATTGCTCATTGGATATACGTATTTTGAACGGTTTTTCTTAGGTTATCCACAGTGACCCCCCTAAGTTTGAACTTTCATGATATTTCAACCAAAATTGTGGCCGTACAGACCGGACAAACAAAGGAATACAGACAGGTACTAAAATTATAGTATGACTCTGCATGGTTTTCGGTTTCTTCCCGTTGAATTCCATTTTCGAATTTCTACATCTAGGAAACTTTGGGTTTTCATTTCCCGTTTTGTAACAAGTGCCATAAACCTAATACAATATTAGAATGAATGGAAAGTAGAATCCTAAACTGTTTCCTCGTTTATATGTGAGAATGGGTGACCAAGGTGTACCATTTTCGATTATTCTTCTCAACATTCTTTGATTGCCGGCCGAATGGAAAGTAGTAAACCTTTCGTAATTTCGTTTCCGCAGTTCTTTAAACATCACTAAATTGTAAGAAAAATATTTTTAATGAGCAAAATGTTCTCTGATAGTTGACCGTATTGACTTGGTAGGACGTAGATAACAGCATATCACTGTGAGGAGGTTACCGCGGTCAAGAAAAGGGATACTCATTCGATACACTCATGTGAATTTGTCGAATCGAACGAAGTACTTAGATCCTGGTCAACTGCACTCTTTACGATATTCGCTAAGGCATGTACCGCACTGAATGACATAATATTAATTACCAGTATCTAAGGCTGTCTGTAAATTCACATGTTCATATACCAGTTAGAGATATCGGAATATGTGATATTAATATAGGACAAACTCCTTTGTAAGTGGCGGTAATAAAGCCATTTTTGTTTAAATCCAAAACCTACAAAATTATATTTTTCTTGACGTATGCATTACTGACATATCAGTCTCGAATAAATTGCGATTACTAATTGCAACAAACTGGAATTAACATCAAGTTAAATTCATATACATTTCAGAAAATACCAGCGGAATTAATGAGTTCATGATCAGTTCGACAATGAATCTTATACCTGACTTATATCCATCCCAAATGGATGACTGTTACTGATATCAACTTGAATTTCTTTATCAGAGCATGTAGGCGATAGGTATATTTCGTAGCATAAAGACGGCCATTTTGATGTCTCTAACTCTGGATATATTCTGTTCACATTTATTCTGCAGGTATGATGATAAAACAAGTACCTGTAGACTACCTCGTCAAAAGAGTTTTATATATTCCAAGGGAGATAACTCTAAGATGTTTTCACTTCTGAGTCGCAATATCGGCATGAAGATATTTTTCTGCAATACCACGAATACAACATAGGAATGTGTTTCCTCCTAAAGTAAGGAAACGGAATTCAATCTGTAAGTGAAGTAAGACTGCATTATACAGATCAATGAGTATATTATACCCATTATTGAATACATTATACTCGTCAATGAATATATCATGCCCATCAATGAGTACCCAGATTTGTACTCCCATTTTCCTACAATATAAAATCATATTTACGTATGGCTTATAGCAATAGTAGATATTGATTCTCGATGGAACTGACTGGAAAGAAAATATTTTCAGGTCTGTGATTTTAATATTACACCCCTCATTCCACAAACCAAATAGTCAGGATAATCGCCACTCTCTTAGAAAACTTGAGGGAACTTCACTCAAGTTTGGATGGAAATTAATCCAACTAAAATTAAACTTAATCGAGTCTTAAATCTAAGTAGATTGAATTCACTTAAACTTGCGTTAAAATGAGTTGAATGAAATTCACTCCAACCAGAGTGAAATTCAACTCAAGTTTGAATGTAATCAGTTTTCACTCTTACTTGAGTGAAAATATTTTTTCGAGAGTATTAATCTATGAAGTCTACCATTCAGGATTGGCGCTATAGATTAATCCGCCTCAGACATGTGTTTTTCAGATGTTCATGATAAATCCAACGCTGTATTGAAAATCGAATGGAATGTAAGCTAATATATTAATCCAAGGCCCGTATTTGAACCCAACCGCACCCAGCGACACAGGAACAGCATACCTGACGGTAACTTCGCTAAGGTCCGCAAACTGCGCCATTAAAGTGATTTTAATTGCATGTCTCATTCCCGGATATGTCGGGCAAATTCAATTCAATTTGATTTATTGCACCAACACACCAATGGGGCCGCATACAACAGACACACTAAATATGGTAATATTATATGGTTGAACATGACACAACAAAAACTGCACTTTGATATGCATTTTGCATAGCATTTTTTATCTGTAGTTGAATGAATTCAAATTTCGTACAGAAAACGCCCGCCAAATAATTGTCATATGGGGAACCCACGACTCATAGTATTTCCAATAGGGATCGTCATGGTTCCCGACGAAATCTTGCACTTTTTCTTTGGACACAATTGAAATAATGGGGTTCCCCATTGCAATGCATTGCAGTGGGCCTTGCTTCTGTAGTCGGGTTCCACCTCAACGAATTGAAACTCACAGCGAGGCTGAACCCAAATCGCTGAACCTCAAACGACGTTGCCAAATCAGGTCAGATTTCCCATCAATTTTCTCTCCCCCCCCTTTGGCTAAACTACACCCGTTCTCTCCCTCTTTTCCCCATCAAACGAAAGCTTGTGAAAATCTAGGAGGCAGGAAATATTCCCTTTCCACCAGCAAACACGTTATTAGGCTCTATTTCGCGAAATAAAATTTACGGTGGGGAAGGTCACCAAGGTCGCGCAAACCAAGACATGTTGTTGTTTTCCATTTCCGGGTTTGTATTTTGAGTCATTTCTTGTTTCCAAGAGTGTTTCATTACTCCAGATCTAGGCCTATGCGAACATGTTCTATGACATATCATGTTCTAACGCAGGTCAGTCTCGTTCCATCGAACTATAGCCAATTAGTCGTTAAATCAATACCAGAACAAAGGGGGCGTGGTCCATATACTTGTAATGTTGTGTAAAACTGTAAAATGCAGGTTTTATTTTTCGTTTATTTTTTATTTTGCTGCATGTTTGGGCGCGGAAAAAGTATCTGTAATCTTCCACTGATATATAACGTAGATGGCAAACCTGTCTCATAGTCTGTGAAACCCAAATTGTATGAAAATTCAACGCAAACAACATGTGCTATTTTTCTTTGTTTTTATTCAAAATTCATGTTTACTTTTGGGTCAAATTTATATTTCCATGCTTGATTGAGACTGGAAATGCATTGAAACTTCCACCAGCATGTCCCGTAGCCCATAAGACTTTTACGTGGTCTGCCAAATCAAAATTGTGCGATTTATCAACGCGCAGCACATGTACCAAATTCATGTATTTATTATGTAAAATGCAGGTTTGCTTTTTTCTGCAAATTCATATTTCCCTGCCTGTTTCAGATTAAAAACCATTAGCAAAGTTTTGATAACATGTGGCGTAGATGATAAACCTGTCACGTAGTCCTTGAAATCCAAATTGTGCAAAAATTCAACACAAACAACATGTACAATATTGTAGCATTTTTGTGTAATAGTCATGTTGATTTTTGGGTCAAATTCATATTTCCTTCCTTGCTTGGGACTGAGAATGCATTGGAAAACTTCCGCCAACATGTCCCGTAGTCCATAAGACTTTCACGTAGTCTGCCAAATCAAAATTGTGCGATTTATCAACGTGCAGCACATGTACCAAATTTATGTCTTTGTAATGTAAAATGCAGGTTTGCTTTTTTCTGCGAATTCATATTTTCCTGCCTGTTTCGGACTGGAAAACAATCAATAAAGTTCCGCCAACACAAACAACATGTACTATATTGTAGTATTTTTGTGTAATAGTCCGGTTGATTTTTGGGTCAAATTCATATTTCCCTGCCTGTTTCGGACTGGAAAACCATCAGTAAACTTCTGCAAACATGTGCTGCTGCCCATAACAGTATCATGTAGTTCACAAGCCAAAAAACGTGTGATTCACAGCAACATGTCACATGTATAAGCTTATACATGTACAATGTCATATATGGCATGTTTACTTTTGAATTAATTTCATATTTCCAGTCATGGCATTTACCTGGAGAGCACTGAAAAACTTATGCAGACATGTGCCGCTGCCTAGTCCACAGACCACTAATCCTGCAATTTACAGCGACATAGCACATACATGTACAATGCTTTGGCATATGTTTACCTTTAAATTTATTTCATAGTTCCAGCCATAAACTTGATGTAAGATACAATAATCTTCTGCCAACATGTTGTAAAGTCCATAAACCTGTCACGTAGGTCATGAAGCACATAAGCATCAGAGTCAGTGATTGACCACAACCCCCCCCCCCCGATTCCTCAGGAAATAAACATTACGCATGTAATGATGACCGGCAGAGTGATACATGTGTCAATCGGTCAGACATTTTCAAGGATGCTCAGTTTTACCTCAAAACAACCATGCCGGACTTCATTCCTTCTCTCAGAATAATTGGATCTAACTTTTACAAAACCTGCAGCCCCCAATAGCTCCTGGATCTAGACCACATAAATGAAGGGATCTAGTTTATCGGTGCTATGGCAAAAATATCATGTAGAATGGGTTGTGTGGATAATATCAGGTTCATGAAAGTTGAAGTCCTGCAGCATGCTCCACAAATATCATCAAAGGTCATAAAACTTTCTGGTCTGCGCCAGTGTGGATCTATACTTGTTTTTTTGTTTGTTTTTTTTTACAAAATTATCTCCCTTGACCAGGTGAGGACTTGAATGTGTCAGAAATGATTTAGCTTCTAGAAACAAAGACTTCATTTCCTGAGTACCATGGTGTTATATATTGTTATGATTGGCTTAACTTTAGCTGCTGAAGATATTTCTAATTTGAGGATACTGGGCAATCATACTAAATTTATTTTCATAACTTCATTTATTTTCACAATAAGCAACATAATCGAGATTAGCAAGTGAAGTTTTACAACATAATATAATACGCATCATGGATCTCCTTCAGTTTAGTGTAGACATATATACCCTTGGATATCTGTTACCCTGATTCAGTCATAATATTGTCTGTATTATATTGATGTCGACAAGGAATATACATAATTATTTGATAGTATTATTAATTGTATGTTGTTTATGATTAACATGAACTTTTTATTCGCTGGAATCCAGCCATTTGTTCCATATGGGCAATATTCTCATCAGCCATCACCATTCAATATGAATGTGATACATGTACAAGTCCATGGTAATTGATACATTATGGTGAAGGTGACCTGTAACACCAGTATACAAAATTATTCCGAGCTCATTGAATCCGCACATGATGCTGAGACAGATCAGAACGAAGTGTCGGTAAAATCAGATGTGTTTTGTAGAGGATTCTGTCAATGAGGATGCTATACTGTACACATACAAAATATGAAGTGTTGATGTGTAGGGCCTATAGCATAAAATCACAAGCAAGTTGGTAAAACTAGGCACACAGGGTCTCATTTCTGCCGCTAACGTGTTGATTTGGGTGGGGGTGTCCTCTCATGGGGAGGTGTGGGTGGGAAGGGGCCTAATGTCTCAAGCAGTATTCCAGGTTTTCCATCAATATACTCTATTCCATACCTCAATATTTCAAGCACGTGAAATCAAAGAAATATTATTTGCGGGGAATGTGACTTCCACATCCCTAGCTGGACATGCTAGTGGGGAACCGTCAATCTCACGTTAATTACCATTGGTGAAGTTCACGTCAACAAATGCAAAATTGAGCTTGGCATCCGGCCCTATGTTATTCAGTGATGTACTATTCCCCTACTGACCCTGTTGCCTCGACGGAGGTCTTTGCGCTCATTCAGCGCTTGTTATCTATTCATTTCCAATAATCTGCGGGAACAAACCATGACACAGAAGATGCGTTTTAAAGAATAAAACATTAACTCGCTAGGATCGATTATTACCAAAACAGACATAGCAACTAAAATATTAGACAACTATCACCAGTCAAACGTCGTCGTTTTCTTTGATTCCGTCACGGACATTCTCAAAGATTTTTTAACAAAAAATCTGCAATATTTAGGAAGATATTATACTTTAATTTGAAACTTGACAGCAGTAACTAAGCGATACACCGTGTGCGTATACAGCATACATTTGCTATAATTTATAATTACGGGATAGTAGGTTTGCATGGTTGGTTTTTCTCGAAATGGGACAATGGGAATGATGGAAAGGGGGAGGGGGTGTTGTGATCTAAGAGAATATTGGCTTTCATTGGCTACGCTTTGTCGTCACCAGGAGACATTTACTGCGGATTCTGGACTGAACGTCTTTCGTCAGCCATCTTTTGCACCTCTACTTCGCCCCAAGACACCTTGATACGGGGTGATTGTGTGGCGCTCTTTTACAAGTGAAATGGTCTTTGCCTGAAACTCTCTTTTCCAGAAAAAACAACAACAACAACAACAACAACAACAAACACGTATAAAACGAGGGATGTGAGAAAAACGCAGATTGTGGGCTTCTATCGGAGTAACCATAATTGGAGCCTGACCGGTTTCGGAATTATTGTTGTTTCATTAGATGCAGTCATTGATCTGGAGTGAAAAGTTTCGGCCACCTTCAGTGATTGGTCATGCGACCCCGCCATTATAAACTAAGACGAGCATTCTCATTGGATCACTATTTATAGGAGCCACCCCAATCTTCATACACAATCACGTGACAGACTCAGTTGACCGATGACATAGCGTGGCCTCGTTTTCAATTTTAAAATCTGGCGTCAAACTGGGGAATAGTTGTTGTTGCTGCATCAGCCAGACATTGGCCCTCCGTAGAAGGGTCCAATACTTTAGGCTACGAGAGAGACTAGGTATCCCTGGCGTCACTGAGTGAGACAATGCAGAAATTACTTGCATCAGGGAGAAAGACCAGGTGTTACTGGCATCAAAGTGAGAGACCAGTTATTACTGGAATCAACGAGAGAGACCAGACACCAACGAGAGAGACCAGGTATTACTGACATCAATGAGAGAGATCAGGTATTACTGACATCAATGAGAGAGACCAGGTATTACTGACATCAATGAGAGAGACCAGGTATTACTAAAATCATCGAGAGAGAGCAGGTATTACTAGCACCAACGTGAGAGATCAGATATTATTGAAATAAACGAGAGAGACCAGGTATTGCTGGCATTAACGTGATATACCAGGTATTACTGGAATCAACTAGAGAGACTAGATATTGCTGGCATTAACGTGATAGCCCAGGTATTACTGGAATGAACGAGAGAGACCAGGTATTACTGACATCAACGAGAGAGACCAGGCATTACTGGAATCAACGAGAGAGACCGGGTATTACTGGCATCAACGAAAGAGACCAGGCATTACTTGCATCAACGCGAGAGAATATGTATCACTGGACTATCAACGAGAGAGACCAGGTATTTTTCGTACCTCCCTGTTTCACTTAAGAACGAAAAAACATATAATCCCAGACCGCCCAAGTCAAAGAGCTCGCCCTCGGAGCAGCTGGCAGTGTGCCCGAGCAAACGGAAGAATAGGTAGATGGGTCTATATCAATGGCGGTCCATGGAAACTCTAGACGAATAATTGATGGCGTCAATATTATCTCTGCACCTGAAACATTCCTAGCTTAAAATACAAAAAAACTAGAAGCAAATGAACTGTAAGTGTGTAACATTTGAGTAACTAGCCGGCACTGACACTATAATATAGGGCCGATTTCTGGCTGATGCTGCAACAGCAAACATTTGCCCTGTTACCCGGCAGATTTTGAGATCGAAAACGAGGCCGGGTTGCGTCATGGGTCAACTGAGACAGTCACGTGTTTGTGTATGAAGATGGAGATCTCTCCTATAAATAGTGATCCAATGAGAAAGAGCGTCTTAATTTAAAATGACGCGGGTCGAATGACCAATCGCTGGAGGGGAAACAGCTGAAACAGCTTGATGACACTGTTAATACCTGCACTGTAAAGTTAGGTGTTAACTTATTGAACGCCTAAATTGTAACACTTATTGAACGCGAAATTGTGTTCAAATTGTTAACTTCCATGTTCAATTTTGAACTTTATCATTCAAACCAGTATCGCAGGTATTCAAATGCAGAACGCATTATTGACAACCACCTAATGACTTCTTTAATTAGATGGAATCTGCCATCAAACACGGATTTTGTTATTTTGCCGTTGTGTTTCTTTCGCCATAGTTTACAGGGACATGCGCAGAATGGGTTTGACCTTTTGACTCACGCCATCAAGAACCAATAGCGACGTGTTTATTCACGTGATCAGAAAGGTCACGATATCAAGGTCATATTCTCACAAGATGTCAGAAAGGCGCGAAAACGTTAAAATCAATGGAAGTTTTTTCTCACACATTTGATCACATTTTGTCAGCATCAAAACAGTCATGAGAGATGGTACATGGTTAAAGAAGCTCAGGTCGGTCAAACTGTATCAAATTGGCATATTTTTTCTCTCCCGTTTCGTTATTTTCGTCAGCGAAAAGCCGCTTTTCGCGCATAAATTTTTATCGCTAAAATTTAACCTAGGCGCGCTCTGGGCTGTGATAGGAATGTCACGCCCCCTTACCTATATCCACCCATCACAGCCAGAGTTTTCTGGGTTAAGGGCAGACCAAGAGAAATAGTTCGGATTTCACTTGACTTGTGATTAAATTTAAGGATTTCAAGTGCTAGTAAATCAATCAGTCTCTTGTCACCATCAACAACAATGAATCAAGCAAGTGAGTAAGTGAATAGAATTTAACGTCGCTTTCAACAACATTTCAGCTATATCACGACGAACCAACTAAGCATCACCCAGCCAAGTTGCGTTCCTGCTACTTCGAAGAAGAAATCTTTGAAGCAGCATGGAACCAAACACCCTCCATTCACCCTATAAAACACTGCGGACAGCACACAAGACACAGACAGGACGCTTACATGGTGCAATAAAGACAAGTGATATTACAGTGCTAGACATCACATTATCAAGTTCCTGTTGCTCCTCAGCAAAATGCATTGATGCAACAGGAACCCGTGCCCACCAGAGGGCACAGCAAGGGCTGTCCACAAATCACTAAAATAAGTAATGGATCAAACGTTCGTTCACATCGGGATTGCTGTCAAATATGTGACATGGTATTTGACGAGGAATGGGAACATCGTACATGTATCAGTCAAGACACAATGCAGTCTCGGTTTAATGAAATCTTTAAGTTCATATGATGTAATACAATGAATTGTAAATGCATGGTGCTTGTAGAACGTCTATTTCGAGTTGGATGGGACATATAGTCGTGGTTCTACCTAATGGGTTGCTGAACGACAAGTTTCAGCCGCTACCCGTTGTTCAGGGCCGACGATCAGATGTTTTCACTAAGGTCATCGCCAATATACACATGGGAAATGTGAGAACTCGTACCTTTCTCACTGATCACCATCAACAGAAAACAGTAGATCAGTTTGTGAAAAACATACTAAACTGTTTTAGAAAAATCAACAAATTCCCATATGCTAATTGCAGCCAAAGGTGAACTCCAGGTAATAGATCTATTGTGTATGTGTGTGTAGACGAGTTGTGAAAAAGTGAGTTGAAGCTACCGCGCACGTGAACACAGGGAGAGCATAACCTGGGTAACTTAAGGTCAAGCGTGCAGTGTACAGTAGACCTATATAGTATACAGCTGTTTAACAATGAACAGCTGCAACGGCATCTTCCTATACGATTATTGGATAATGTCCATTCTCTCGATGCGATTTGTAACAACTTGTAGCATGCGAGTAATGGGATACAATAAGACTACATATAATGTAATAACGCAAATATATATATAAAAAATAAGAATTTCCTGACGAACAGATTAAAATGAAATAAAAATGCGACACATACGGTACCTCTACTGTGATCAGATTTGCGTTGATGATAAACGATTTCTTGTAATGTGACTAAAATAAACGTCGTTTTATATGAAATATATTTCAGAAATGTGATGAACTTGCCATGAACAATTTCACTTGATGAAGTTTGGAGATGGTCCCTTAGTGACGTGATATAATTCAAACAGCTTAGGAGTCTCAGTTATATTGCCTATAAATTATTGCACAATCCGACGTGAAATAAACATCGATTTGATACGATACACAGCTTTATTCTTGAGAATTTTGAATACCGGATAAATTATATTTAGATAAAAATTTAAGTAAAACAGTTTCGATGAACTTTTGCCAGGTAATTAACTCAGCTTGGCATTTGGCAGGGTCATGTTTGTTGTTGAGGACTTCCTATGATTCAGAGTAATATTCGCATAAATCTGCATATTATTATTATTTCCTTTATTATAAGCTATATTATGCTAAGATAAACTAGTACAGTAATGGATAATATAGTATGGTGGTGAGAGAAGTTAACGGCGTATCTGACAATAAATCATATTCGCGATACTGATTTCTGGCTATGTTGAACTACAAAAGAGATGGCAGAGACTCATACTCTCAAAACACCGAATATAGAGGACGAAGAATTATTTCTGCATATTGAAATAAAAGTGAATATAATTAACTGTGTATCTACTTACACCATTCTGAAGTTCCTCCTCGGACCTCAATCAAACACGGGCGAGATTGATAAAATTCCGTATAACGGTCCCGTATTTAACGTCAGTGATCGACCGATCGATATTCGGAGTTACTTAGATCTTGAGTACGTACATTGAGCCCTTACTCCACACTCCATACCAACAAATACAATCCTGCTTACGTCACCGTAAACAACTTCATTTACTATACATTTAAGCTTACGAGGATAAATACCTACCTTATAGTCCGACATAGCACAGGGGTCGCATGTGTAAGCCTGTCAAATATCGCCCGACTATAATACCTTCTCCCATAACGTCAATTAACTCGTTATTCAAATAACTAAGTCTGTTGACCCGTTGTATACAGCTCACAAAACGTGGAATTATAAAGACCGTGAGTTTGACCTTCTATTGACGATTTATGCTCCAAAGAAATTGCCATTCGTGTCTTTGTTGAAGTATACCTTGTATGCCTATACACTCTCAAAACGCAAATGTTAGATTTAACATCTAGAGGATTGGAGAAGGGAAAACATTTAGAAAGTGTTGTATTCGCCACTTTTAAGTGTTAAATGCAACATTTTAAGCTGTTGCATCCAACACTTAAAAGTGGTGAAATAACAGTTTCAATGTTTTCCCTCCTCCAACCCTCTAGATGTTAAATCTAACATTTCCGTTTTAAGAGTGTACCTACATATACAATCCATAATATCGCAATGGAGATTTTCCACTACTAACAGATTACAACGGCTGCTAAAATGCCATCAAACTCAAATCTATGACCGTAAACTGGGCAGATCTTCCCTTCACGAAATGTTGTCAATCCGCACGACCATCTCACTATATTAAATATGTACCAGTGTACAGTACGGTATACAGTATATGATATACCGGCATTGAATAAATTTCTCATATAGTGTCTGTCAAGAATGTGATTTAACCTCGACAATTTCATATATTGATATATTTTCGTAACTCAAAATGCAACAAGAAAATGGGATCCGAGCTGTATCCTATATTCAGGTTGGGTTCAACCCATATCTTCCCATACAAGCGTTTTTTAACGAATATTTCATAATTCCGGTAGTGAATCTTTTTGACGAAAAAATATCCATATAATGCCGCTTCAATGCCTAGATAGTTGAATTCTATAATATGTAAAACATAATCTGAAATTTCGCTTTTGGTTAAAAAGTGACTATGCGTAAATTCTGGCAAATTTTTTATTTTTATTTTCTTTTTCTCACATGGAATGATTGCACCTACTGACTATGCGTTTAAGAATTTCATCAGCGGTAAAATTGTTTTGCAGAAATTATTAAAAAAATCGTGTTTTTGCCGAACTGTGAGATTTTTAAATTAACGGAATTTCTAAAAGTACGATCATGAAATTAAGTTTTTTTTTATTTGACGCATCTTTTCATGTTACTGATTAATTATTGGTAACAAGTTTTCAAAGAAAATACACCGTGAAAGTAGCAAAACCTGCCCGTTTGAGGTTTTTTTTGAAAGAAATTATGCAAAATCCTGAATGTAAACTAGTCAATGTTTTTTGTTAGATATGCGAATGGATATTGGTGTCATATTCCATCAATTTCTTACTAAAAGTCCGTTCCGTCGTGTTAATATGAGATATTGATATACCGAACTGTGACGGTTGGTCCTAACCTGCTATTTCGTTCTAATACAATCGCATTTTGGCTTTGGATAATTGCATATCTCTGGATATCAATATACGTACATTTTCTGTGAATGAAGGTGCTAATTGTAAACATATTGAAATAGGAACAGATTTAATATTTGCGACCCCACTTGGGAAACATATGATGTAACTTTTGGTACGGATTGCTGATCTAGGTATCTTTCTAATGGGTTGGTCACATTCCACAACCATGACCGTTTGACTTTAATAATGGATAGGTTTCTTTCCTGTATATGATACACGTATACTAAAGATGAGTGTGGCACCAATTAATAATCTGTTATTGGATATATCACAGGGACAACGAATGTTGAAACAGACAGACGGACAGACACACGTTAAATTCAATAGGCATCTTATTTTCGGCATGAATTTGAATTAAACAGTAACACCACAATCCACATCCCTGAACTGGAGCCAGTGGCATCCCCCAGAATTTCTCTTCACCAGACTATATAGGTCCGTGTAACACTTGACAATTCAGCTTTCCATCTTGCAAAATTGAAAGTAGAAAGATGGAAAGCTCCACATCGCTCTCGTGTTCGAGCTTTCTGTCTCGCAAAGTTGAAAGCTGCACGATGGAAAGCTCCGCATCGCTCCCGTGTTCGAGCTTTCCATCTCGCAAAATTGAAAGTAGAAAGATGGAAAGCTCAGCATCGATCCCGTATTCCAGCTTTCCAAAATGAGTTTATGTCATATAGAAATACGAGAGCGATACTTTATTAAAATTGATCTGGTTTCTCCAAACTTACAACATTTGCATTTACGACAAATGTGTGCGTGTAACCTTGCACAGTTCAATTTTCGTTTTTTTGTTTTTGGTTTCGCAAAATCAAAAATTGAAATTTGACCGTCAATTTTCAATTTTTGTTTTTCGTTTTCGGTTTCTCAAAATCAAAAATTGAAATTTGACATTCAATTTTCAATTTTCGTTTTTCGTTTTACTTCGCGCAAAAATGAAAATCAAATATTGAAAATTGCCTCGACATGTCCGTTTTTCGTTTTTTGATTTTAACTTTCACTCGTCAATGTTAACTGCGCACGCGCAAGACTTAAGGTGTCACTTTCGGTCCGCAAAGTAGTATGGAAAGCGCAAATTGGATTGTTTAGGCAGGTGTGGAGCATAATATAGAAAACCAGTAAGGGGAAAGATGTGGGAGTTTCAACTACACTATAGATCCCTGGAGCCAGGCATTCGAGCTAGAATATAATGGGCCAACTGCGCATGTGCAGAAGCGAGTAGGCATTCGTGCAGCAGGTGTATTATACATTGTATTGCCATGTACGGATTTCGCGGCCCATCACCGCGATGCTTACTCTTATTGGTATTAAATCTTTGTTGATATCTTTATAAATACTATATATTTCAAATCAATAACAAATAGCGGTTGTATGCACGAATGCTGTTCGCTTTTATAGCGCTCTAAACATCTATTTTTAGAAATGAGAAAATCTAAGACTACGTCCTGATTGGCTCAGGCCTCAGTGCCAATAACCAATGAGAACAGCGGGATGCCACATATCCAGACCTGTCTGGTGCATCTTCACAAATCCAGGTAAATCGTGAATCCCCGCACAGGGTTTACCTGGATATTTTTGGTGATTCGAGTGAGTTCTTGAGTCGTTGCCTCAATCTCGAACATTTCATCCCCCGAGGTTATTTTGAATTAGCATGTCGGTATCCCAAGCCGGTGGTTTTTGCTTTGACTCTCGATGTCGATTTCAGCCTGACATCAAAGTTATGCCAGCGATGTCACATCTCAAACCGTGCAGTGGATTGGCGTAATGAGCTAGCCGAGTCTGTTCACTAATTGGTTCGATTTAGAGGATACCCCTTGATCTATTTTTATCCAGAACTACCGTGGGCAACTAACCAAGGCAGTGTATAGATACCCTAACAAATCGATCGATACACTGGCTCCCGAGGATGGCCTGGTGGGTCACATGCCTCTCACGCTCCACACCTCTTATACGACACGATTTGCATTTTCCATTCTACTCGTCGAACCGGAAGTTACATCATAACCCTTCCACGTGCGAACTTAACATTGATACGTCAAGTCAATTTTCAATATTTAGGGCGAAGTAAAACGAAAAACGAAAATTGAATGTCAAATTTCAATTTTTGATTTTGAGAAACCGAAAACGAAAAACAAAACTTGAAAATTGACGGTCAAATTTCAATTTTCAATTCAAATTTCGAAACCAAAAATCAAAAACGAAAATTGAGCTGTGCAACACTGTTATAAATTACCGTTGTTTCACAGTAAATGTATGTTGGAGTTTACAGTACATTCAGTCGTAAACACATTAATCTGTAAATTGAACTGTGATATTTCAGTTGACATCAACTGCAATGGGTAAATTGCGCACACACGGAACATAAAATTCTTGTTTTCTCTGAAAGGAGGTTGATATCTTTGCACACGAAACGTTCAGTTGCAGGAAACATCCCACACCTGCGTTGTACGATACAACATTCAGAGCATTATCAGAATACGCGCTGGAACTTTAATTTTCGGTCTACAGTATACATTTCCGTTATTTAGTGTTCGACATGCATATGCGAAGATGGGTTTTATCTGACTTGGAGTTGTATCCTACTATTCGTGTAATAATTGCACAGATTCGTTCTTGATTATTTACGAAGCTTGTGGTGATCGCATTTGTAAACACGAAGAGCAATGGCCATTTCGGCCTTCCAGTGACCTACGTTGCCGCGGAACCGATAATTGTAGACAATGGTGCCACATAATTGTATTGTTTAAAGAATGTTAAAACAACGGTAATTGTAAATTACAGGGCTACCCAAATTTTACAGTTGAATGCCTGTCAATAAACGGCAATTATAAAATACGGTGCAACATTTTACAGTTCAATGCCTGTTAAAAAACGGTAATTGTAAAATACGGTGCAACGTAATTTTACAGTTGAATGTACTGGCACCTTTTCTGCCAATACATTTAACTGTGAATTTACCGTGTGATTTATAACAGTGAAGGTTACATGCACACATTTGTCGTAAATGCAAATGTTGTAAGTTTGGAGAAACCAGATCAATTTTAATAACGTATCACTCTCGTATTTCTATATGACATAAACTCATTTTAGAAAGCTGGAATACGGGAGCGCTGCTGAGCCTTCCATCTTTCTACTTCCAATTTGCAAGATGGAAAGCTCGAACACGGGAGCGATGTAGAGCTTTCCATCTTTCAGCTTTCAACTTTGCGAGACGGAAAGCTCGAACACGGGAGCCATGTAGAGCTTTCCATCTTTCAGCTTTCAACTTTGCGAGACGGAAAGCTCGAACACGGGTGCCATGTAGAGCTTTCCATCTTTCAGCTTTCAACTTTGCGAGACGGAAAGCTCGAACACGGGAGCCATGTAGAGCTTTCCATCTTTCAGCTTTCAACTTTGCGAGACGGAAAGCTCGGGAGCGATGTAGAACTTTTCATCTTTCAATTTTGCGAGACGGAAAGCTCGAATACGAGAGCGATGTAGAGCTTTCCATCTTTCTACTTTCAATTTTGCAAGATGGAAAGCTGATTTGTCACGGACCTATATACACTAAACTAAGACACTTGTGAAAAGAATTGATATGAATTGGACAAAGCCAGAAACGAGCAAAATAAGTATGTGTTCGCTTTCATATTAGCTTTGGCGGGATACAAAGTGATGTGCTGTCAGCTACACATGTGAACCGAATAAAGGGATACAATTACTATGCAAATAAGTTCTGGACAGCAACTTGAAAGGTAATCGAAGTATTATCACAGCTTTCCCTCTTGTCTCTACATCGATATACGGCTGAAATACTGCAGATCGCGACGTTAGTTCTAACTCAATCACTCGCTCTATAGCCAATAGCCTTAACATCGAATATATGATAAGAAGCAAATTAACTAGAAGTGTGTATCATTTGACTAGAGTAGCTAGACGGCCCTGTCGCTCGCCAAACACTCTACAACACTAGGCTGTGTTCCTACACACGCAAGACGAAATGCAAAGGTGCCAGGTGGGGGGTCATGGGTGTGACTAGTAATGTAAGTTTCATAAGACTGAGTATTCAAATTGCAGCACCAGCTCATCTCCCGTGATGCAACACTCGGTTTTTGCTTTGAATCTGCAAGAACATGACACATGTCAATGTTACTGCACAAATACATCACGGCATGCGTTACGAGCAGGGAGGCCGTGGCAAACAATAGCTAGTCTAGTGTAAGGATGCAGACTTCTATAGTTCATTTGCTTTTGGTGATACCGATACAGCTAACTATAGCGACATCTAAGGAGAAAACCTACAAATTAGTCGGAGTAATACATGTAATATGTGTTGGCGCCAACTCTGTGCAAAAGGCGTTTTGCGGCCAAAATTATGACCCCTGACCAACGTTGGGCCAACGTTTCTGTGTTATATTGGACGAATACGATCTGAGAAAGTTGATCTTGTGTGCTCAAAATGAAGCCTATACGTTGTCTGGCGTTCAAGTCATGACCAGGATACATAGTTCCGTTTAACATCGTGTAGAACTCGACGAGTTGGACTGTCAACTTGTGCTTTCGCATTCAGAACTCTGGATATAACAGAACCCGACTAAGGGGGCGTTTCATTACTCCAACGACCAATGAAATGTCAGATACGCCGTCATCGTCAAATTCAAATCTTCTAAACGGTGACTGGGTCGGTCTATCTCCAGGGACGTTCTCTGGAAATTTTTACGATTTGATCAGCGTACGTTCTGTAGAAAAGTTTTACGATTCGACAGT
This sequence comes from Hanleya hanleyi, assembly GCA_036873755.1. NCBI lineage: Eukaryota > Metazoa > Mollusca > Polyplacophora > Lepidopleurida > Hanleyidae > Hanleya > Hanleya hanleyi. The sequence goes on from JAVTVY010052351.1 coordinate 20,972, forward strand.
CAGCGTACAGAATACACTATAATTTTACTGTAAATTTTACCGTAATTTACTGAGGATTTATTTCAGCAAATGAACTGTTTTTTGTTTGCAGAACCGAACTCAGGCAATCACATTCGTGGACTATAATAAATGCGAATTCCTTTCTGTACACTGAATTGTTCACCTTTCACATTCGTCTGACATAATAAATGTGTATACGCCTTTCACACGTCAAATCCACTTTCACATGGGATTAGAACACAATATAAGACCAAGACAAAAATCTCTTCTGATAACCCGTGTCTGCAGCAATATAAATACGCCAGTCTCTCCCGCGTGGAACAGAGGCTGTCGAGAACATTCTGGAGAGATCTCAAACGGTATTTTCACTTTGTAGTTTGAGAAAACATTGAGAAATAGGTAATGGTATTGGGTCAGTAGAGACGGGTGTTTTTTTTTCTCCAAACATTTCCGGCATGTTTCTGTCAGATCTGATAGCAACAGAGAAATGTATCCCGAATGCCATTAGAACACACCAGTCCATGTGCACCTGTAGATCCTGCACACGAACCTACATACACCTCGAAATCCGGTGTGTTGGAGAAGAGAATTAATCGCGAGGTCCCGATATCCTACCAAACAGCTGGTTTCACGCCCCAGAGATGGGCAGTACTTGGTACAGTTCTCTTATGCTTACAAATGGAAGGAAAGTTTTCATCAGGTTAAAGTGGCAGAAATTAAACGACTGTGCTTTACACAATTATCTTATTTGATATTGGAGTAATACACAGCACAAAATGTTGACAACTTGAAGTTGGTTATCTCGACGAAGAATGGCAAATCGTGTACACCAACATATTAAGAGTAGAAGAACAGTGACGACATGTACAATGCCATCACACCATGGTTTTCATTTCATAGCATATATTATGCCTGTAACTGAGACAACTGAATTTTAACAGCTGTCTCTCAAAATGTATTGGTTCCCTGAAATATATTTATCCTCGCAGAATTTTATTATATATGAACATATTTCACAATAATTTTGAAAAATATGAGATACACAAAACAAAATGATCAAATCTAATTTAAAAAGGTGGATCGAGTCGTTCATTCTCTCATGAGACTGAGTAAAATATTCAAAAATGTCGATATATATGTCCAGTTTATTCGCATTACCGCTGTGAAAATTATTTACCTCTCAATATTCAATACAGATGTGCATGTGTTCGTTCTTCGCAATAAATACTGTTACATTACGTCAAATATTCCTAAACTGAGCATCAAATGCATATTGAACACACTGCATTTTTGAAGGGGATAATATTTTCCAGATGTTGCATGGAATCGTCGAGTTTCTGACATAATCCGACAAAGTGGTGTCAGTCGAGAGATGTATAGGTACATACGCCCCTTCCCGTCCCGTCCTCGATGGACTGATCTACTATGCCTCGGGTTGTCATACCGCACTGAGTGGGTGTTTCAAGCAACATTCATACGTCACGCAGGTCGATTCGCGTGACCTACTGATATGGCCAAACGAAGGCCATCATTTTAATATGGCATGGAAACTGACGATGTAATTATGGGATAACGCGCCGGCACACAGAGAGCTTGCATGTTAATTTCCAAATTTAGTCACCTGCCACACACAGCAACTGTGACTGTATGAACGACCGTCAATACCCGACCGGATGTAGTTTTATCATTCGCGACTGCTCGGCCTATTCCGTCGAAGTCATAGTACCTCGGGCATTGATTGTGTAAGGGTTTTACAGCTCTCAGCTGTAAACCGTGATCCGCCGGATGTGTTTCCGCTCATGTATCCTTGTATTTCTCCCTTATCAGGAGATAAAAAATATGTTTCCAAATTAAATGGATATTTCCTGGATTCTACCCGCGAACGAATTCTTCTAATTTGAGGTGTTTCTCCTGGTTTTTCTTCTCGAGCTGATCTCCATCAGTGTCCATGGTAACGGAAGTTATACAGCTGACATGCGCTGTTCGGAGTTTCGGCGTGATATTGTGCTTTCAACATGGACGCCAATATGGATTCCTAGCAGTGCGGACCGAGGTACTAATGTCTTACATTATCGGAAAATGTGTCGAGTGTGGACTGATCGAGGCTCGGACATCTTTGATAGCTAGAACGGAGCTTCTATTTCAGTCATCATTTCAGCCAATCAGCCAGGACTGTCATGAAAGATCTCAATCCAATCAGGGACGCTGTTTAGTAGCGGAGAGTCACCCACATTACCCATATATTAGCTCAAAAGTGTCCAGGCAAATGTCAAGATTCGATTTGGCTGGATGCACGTAGATACGTCATACACAGGTCCATCTGGAAAATTGCTATCCAGAAAGGGCTTTTTGACTTTGTTAAACCTGGCAGCTCTCATTTTTTAGGTTCGACATGAGAGTGAGCAACCATATATTCATATGCATACCGTGATTTATACTTGATAAATAATTAACAACACATTAAAAGTGAAAATGTCTTCCCTCGGCTTTGGAAGTAAAAAGGTGTAAATGTAATATACTCACATCACGATAGTAACCCCCCGACGAAATATGAGCGTCTCTTATTTTCCCACAGAGACAATGAGTGGCGAACATCCTTCGGCTAAATGATTTAGATATGTAAGTATATGTCATGGTTTTTTTTACAATAAAGCAAACACGCCACGTGTGGCGTTAAATTGTCGATGAAATATACACCAATTTAATACAGTCCGATCTGACGTCTTCACTCCGTTAAAACATAGCACACAGCTGGTCTGTCAATATATCGATCTTTTTTTTATGGGAATTAATACACATATTACATGTATATATGGTACACCGAATCGATTTCATGTCTCAAAGATATATGTATAGGCAGTATTTTCCCCTTCTTTTTTTTGACAGATGCAAAAGTTGTATTCATACCATAATCTATACATGTGTACTTGGCTAAGAAGAGAGAAATTGAATCATATAGTTTGCATGAAAAATGGAACTTTCAAGCTTTCCACTAAGTGACAAATATCATGTCCTCCAATTGACACCGGTTTACTCTCCACTGACCAACCAATGAATGAAGAGAATTCGCGTTCATGCTCCTTCCAGAGTCCATTGGTTTCAAATGGTTGTGGTTGTTGTAATCACTGGAATTGTGGTATCTAACATGGTGGAAAATAATACTATTCTGTCTTGTTGAAATATTTTTTTTTGTTTACAACAACAACGACAACCATTTGAAACCAAGCAAACTTCCACTATCGAAATGTTGGTTTGATTGGTATTATTGAATACTTCATTTGGGTCCCCTAATCATCCATACTTGCTGAAGAATCGACGGTCTCCATTACTGCGGAGTGATATCAGATATTGCTCCGTATACACTTCGGTCTTCATCCGGCGAAGAAATCCGTAATAAAGTTTTTGGTTCATGTACCATTTTCAATAAATCTACTCATGACCTTGATAATAATAACGTTTAAGGCGTACGTGTTGTGACTTACGGGTATATTGAGCAGGTAAGGCACCACGTGACCCGCAAACTCCGTATCATTCATGCAGATGGCGATAATGGTTACAAGACGGGTTAATATCATATACTTGATGTCAATTCAAATCAGTATTTATCGCTGGCTCATCTCTGGTTACGTCAAGATACCTGATTGATCTTTCTGGTGACAAGAAATGGAAACCACTTTCAATGTCTCGAAACATCACCAGTTGTATTGCCGCCTCTTTTGGTGTCTACTATCACAAACAGAAAGTATTTCGAAACTGAGTGGTGTTTTGAAACGCTTCCATTTCTAATGTCCTACGAGAGGTTGTACGGCAAAAAAATGAAATTGTCCACACAGTCAAAATTGATCGTATATTTCACAGTAATATCTATTCTATATGTCAACTGGATTTCAGCATGACATGCCTCTAACGTGTGAACTAACACGATAACGCTATTTTCATTTTGACACATCCATATAACACATGTGAAATCTGTTACCGCACGTGGCGAAATACATACACATTGAAATAATTTATTTTGAGGGATATCAGAAGAATATAATTGGTTAGTTATTTCTGAAATATCCGTATTGGACCGCGTCGCGAAATCAATCGACGCTTATAACTCACCATGTAACTCCAGGTAAATCCTAAATCCTCGCAGAGGGTTTACCTGGACATTTTTGGTGATCCGAATGAGTTCTTGAGTCGACGTCTCTATTATACATCTCGTATACATTTCATCCCCCGCGCTTGTTTTGAATTTGCATGTCGGTATGCGGTTTTTGCTTTGACTTTCGATGTCGATTTCCGCTGGACATCAAAGCAGTTTGGCCCGCACTGAAATTGAAACCGGTCACGTCTCATATCTCGCAGCGGATTGGCCTAATCAACTAGCTCAGCGCGTTCACTGATTGGGTTGATTCAGGGGGTTACAGAACTCGTATGGGTAACTAACCAAGCCAGTGTATCGATCCCAACAGATCGATCGATACACTGGCTCGCGAGGATGATAACTCACAGATGACGCAATATTCTTATGCCAGATTTTGTTATATATCTACGGAGGTACCAATAAAAGAAAGGGGGGGGGGGGCGGGGGGCGGCGGGGGGTGTTATTGCAAGGGACCACAGACAAATACACTCCTTCCCCCAACACATACAGTTCCATCGCCAGCAAAATTCACATCACAACACGCCGCCTGTATGCCAAGCTATATTTTTTCAACATCTGCGTTATCAGCATTCTGCATGTTATTAGTTTTCTGGACTGGGTTGCAAGTATAGCTTATGTGTATATATGTATATATGTAATATTATACATGTCGGATAATTGTGTTAAGCTACCGGCCGTAAAACATATGGCCCTGTTAGACAATTTATGGCCAGTGTATACATGTACGTGCACTAGTAATATATATGTAGTAGATATTCCGTATATCCCAGCAGTGGGTGATTATCTTCTCTCACACCAGGTATATAAATCATAAGAACGCATCTTGGCAAAGGGGGCAGAGAGCAGAGAGCAGAAATCAGATATATTATATTTATATATAGGTTCGCTGTTGAAGCCACGCGCCCACAACATTGCTATGATTCAAGCTAGCTCGACCGCTGTAAAAGGATATCAATACTAAGTCTGAAGAACTAAATTTTGTATATCCGTGAAAATCCTTGGCATACCCAAAAACTTATTGTTTTGACACACGTCCCTTGATGAATGTACGCATTTTACCACACTTTTGATTTTT